>CM055846.1:33360082-33640082 GCA_029490765.1 Euthynnus affinis
TAGAAATTGATGACCAGTTGAAGTTCAACGAATGTGCTACTGTGAAGGTCAAAAACAGCAACAATGAATGATGTTATTATGAAAATTGTAGTTTTATTGTTGATCAGTATGTCCTCTGTTTTACAAGGCTGACCTTCAGACCATCTTGTCCTTTGGCCTAAATTTGTATGTTTTGCACATTTGTATGCGCAACCAAGACCAAGATAAGTTGCAGTGCATAATCAAGATGACAAGTAGAATCACTGGATGTGACCAGATGTCAGCTGCTCAGTTGACCTTGATAATACAAAATGTTGAGGTGGTAGTGGGACTGTGGGTAGTGTAAAGATAATGTGTGTAATGTACATAACAGAATATTTCAATTTCAATTTTAGAAGAGAAATGGACTTGTATTAGAAACAGGTTTTTAATTCCCAATTTCTTGTTTTAAAATATTTGATCATACTTGCAGATATTCTCCTTTCTTCAGATCTTATGTTTTAATGAGCTGTTAATTCTGTTTGCTGTTAATGTAATTTCAACATTTTATTACATTATCTGCCTCCAGGAGCTCAGAGGGTGAATCTCTGCCTTCCCTTTTAGGCTCATCATTTGTAACTGTACAGGAAGTCTTGTCTTTTACTGTCTGCATCTTTTAAAATTAGTTTTTAAAGAAGAAAAAGTGGAAAGGAGTGAAATGATCAGTGATTAAACTAGTATTAGTGTTAAAAAGAGAGAGTGGTGAAAATAACAAAACTCTGTTTCTGTGGAAATGTATTGGTGGATTGGTGGTCACACCAATAGCCAGAACAGCTATCATTATGAACAACTATTACATGCAGCTGTATGGCTCTTTATACCATCAATTTAGTATTCTTTTGGGCTCTGTGCGTGCTCCTTTTTAGGTACAGGGATGATGGTGACTGTCTTGAAGCAGGTGGGAACACGCTCCTGTGACAGTGATATGTTAAAAATGTCAGTAATAACATAAATTAGCTGGTTGGTTATGTTTTGAGTACATGGCCAGGGATGTTATCAGGCCCAGCAACTTTATTCATATTCACTCTCAGCAGGATTCTTCTCACATTGATGTGGATACTGACAGTGGCCGGTCCTCCAGAGGCAGAGTGGATTTTACAGCTGACTCTTTGTTGAGGATATCAAAGTGAACTTGGAAAGAGCCTCACACAAAGTTTTTTTTGTCTGTGTGTCAGTTATGTGTGTTGCAGGTATTGGTCTGGTGATGCTGTTCTTCAGCTGGCTATTGTCCATTTTCCGAGCAAAGTACCATGGATACCCATACAGGTAGAGACACACAGGTTTATATCTATTCTCTTGTTTTACCTGCTTTGCCTTATTTCTTATTGGCTGAAAGTCATCTTGTCTCTGTTTGCAGCTTCCTGATGAGTTAGAGTAGACCAGCATCCTCCAGCTTCACAGCAAGTATTAACTTCAGCACAGGAAGTTCCTCAAAGTGTTGTCAACATGTTGAGTGCTGTCCATGGCAGAAGTACCGTATTCCTGTTTGCTAAGCCATGATTTGTCCTCTGATCTTTTGAGCCATAAGTGTGTGTCAACACAGACACAGTGTGCCTTTGCAAAGACTCAGCAAGCAATTCATTTGCCAACAACAGAGCGCTCACCAGTAGGCATTCTAGAATGTCTTGTACCAAAAGCTGTTTTCTAGATTAGAAAAAAAAAAATCAGACTTTCTTAAATTGATTAAATAGTAATAGTTATACATACAATCTCAGTCTTTAACTTATTTTTCAAACTTTTGGGACCATAAACAGGGCATGGACTCAGACTTTTTATGTTTAGTTATTTGTGTGTGCCTGACCTTGAACCAGGAATTGACATTTATAGAGGAGCAAAGTGGGAGCAGGTATTTCAGGTGTCTGGCATTTCTGAAAGTCAGTTATTTTGGAAACACCTTTATATTACAGGGCCTGTGATCATTCAGTCAAATCATCAAAACTGTAATCATCACCTAATCATTTTCTTGGATGCTTTCTGGAATACATTTTTTGATACTTAATGATTTTAAGATTAAGATATTACACATACAAGAACCCACTAATTTATTCAAGGTTTTTAGAACCAAATTCCACCTACATACTTTAGAAAATAGGAGCGATAGAGTTGGGTGGAGTTTAAAAGCAATAGTCCATAGAAATCAATTTAAACATAATTAAATATTTATATATTATGGGAAACTGTATCCTCCATATATTGAATTGTATGCTTGCTTGGAATTTGACCACCACATGGAAAGACAATTTTCAGATTTTTGCATTTTCAGGCAACCTACTGTGCTCAGACTAAATGACTCTAGGTTATACCAGAAATTAATGGTCAAATGTGCCAACCAATCAACCCATTAATTAGTACCAAATACCATCTTTCTGTTAAGCCCCTCATAGTATTTACACTTATAGAACAGTTTGTTTCTTTAAAAGTATTAACAGGTGAGACTTGCAAAATAAAATACACAGTTTTGCTTTTAGTCAGGCCATGATTGGCTAGTTACATCTCTGCAACGCAATACAGGAGTAAAAATTAGGGCATGGTTGTATTTTGCATTTCCAAGCAGTAACGAAAGTCAAAGCAGCTTGGAGTCACTGAGTACATACATAAACTTTTCACTCCGCCAGTGAAGGAGTTTGAAACAACTGACACATCTGATTTCCGAGTTGATATCCAGTTGGACTCTGTTGATCACTTGTCTTGTGTTCCTTTGAGAGAAAAAAATCAGGAACCAAAAGGGAGAAATTCATATTTTAAATTTTTTGGTTTCATGATGAGCCCCCTAATTTTGTATTATTTTGTATTAAAATGTCAGAATCCTGTTAGTTCTGTCTATGTGGATGTCATACAGCCAAGCAAATGGCCTCATTTTAAACCATATTTGCATAAAGCAGGACAGTCATCATAGGCAGATGGTCACACTAACGAACAGCCAGACAGCACTCTGATACACAAGAGCCACAGACTGAAGAACCCACATTAGCTTTTCTGTTAAAGTCTCTTTCTCTCTAACTTACAAACATGCAACTTAATACACGTCTTGTCCTGCACTATAGCTTGTTGAGCAAGTGACCAAATAAACATTTGCCTGGGAAAAGTGCACAGCTAACAGTTTGCAGGCTAGATGGCTAAGTAGCTGCAGCACATTAAACAGCATGTAAACATACCTGCAAATATCACTTCAGTCTGTTGAGATGCTAGTTTGTTTCTTACTCTTCAGCACTGCTGCTAACACACACTCTCCAGCTCCTGAGGGGGAAAAAAAGCATTTCTGATATTCCCTCAAATGCCTTTAGTTCTTCCTTTAAATTAATAGAAAACTACTGTAAGTAAATTTGAATATCACCTTGACATTATTTTTTACTGCAAGAAGGATGACTATGTGTAATATCATTTGGACTTAAAAGCTAGATTTTAGTCCCCTCCATAACACAGGCCTCAAGATTTAGTAATCAAGCAGGATCACTTGAAATAGCTGCATTTATATAAATAAAATCATTTTTTTCAAGTTTGAGATCAATTCACAATTGTAATTGATTTTTGTTGGGCTGCAAAATGCAGTATTATATATTTTTTTTAAAGACAGTTGAGCAAGAATAATAAAAGCTGCACCACCTGCAAGGCTGTCATCATTATGCATAAGATACAGGTTATTCCACACAGCTACTAACTGTCAGTACAAGATGATTCGCCTAAGCAGCGCATAGGCATCTAGTTTAATAATCAGTTTTAGCACAGACAGAGCAGAAAAGTCTGATCACTCATTTTCATCTCATTCACACATCATAGCGGATTCCATGCAAGATGGTTGCCTGACCATCAGGAGCAATTTGGGGTTCAGTGTCTTGCTAAAGGATACTTCAGATTGTGGACGGGAAGAACTGCGGACTGAAGTGCTAACCCAGTGATTAGTGGAAGACTCTACCACACCATGAGGGCCTTATGTCTATTGATATCATGCATTAGTAGTGTTTATTCCTGATTGCAGCAACAAAGTATTCAGGTTTCTACAGTTGTGATGTGTGCCCCTCTTCCAAATTGGATAGGCCACTAAGCCTCATGGGAACTGGAGTATTTGGAACAATTTGTCATACCAAAGGTATGAAGACCAAGATTTCATAGAAACAAAATAGAAGTACTAACTAGACTGAATAATGGTCATAAAATAACCGTATAAATGTTGTTCAATGTTAACACTGGGGTTATCATTTAAGTAAAAACTGCAGATATGCACGGGATTAAATTCCTTGCAGTACTGCTGCTCCACCCACTTGGCTACTCCATATGCAGTGTGCTCAGCATACTGCTGAGTCACTGGGCTATCTGATGGAATAGGAGCAGATGACATGTAAACTGTTGACACTTCCTGTACTTAAAGAATGATTTTTGTCCCTTATTGAAAAGTAAGAATGGCCTTAACCCCAGAACAAGATGATATTTTGGAGTTTGTATACCTCATCAGAAGTGTGTTGAGAAAAGCTAACATGGGTTCCACCACTTGAATATGAGTTGCAGAATTGAGATTAAGCTAGCTTTGAAATCAGTGGCTCAGGTCTTCTTTAACATTGTTTTTTTTCTGTCATGTAAAATTAAGTGATTAAATGTTCGTGGTTGTCTTATCAGGTTGTACCATGAGAGAATATTTGATCTGAGGTGATTATTTCTGATATTAAAGTGCCTTAACTGCCTCGCAGTGTTTGTGTCTTCCTCTTCCTTTGTTTTCTCTGAGAAAGCTTAGTATGTACAAAGCTTGTATTGAGACAACACAAAATGTACTTTTATCATATATGGTATAAAATGTCTTGTGAAATTGACAAAGTTTACAACATGATGGCTGACTTTCACATGTTTTACCATTGGATATTCGATGGTTTTCCAGCGAATGGGTAACTTTCACGGAACGTTCCCTAAAGGTTGCATATTCCTGTGGATGTTGTGAATATTCTACTGACGTTTTGCAAGTGGATCAGAACTTCATCACCTGTGGCAGTCAGCTCATGAACAAATGTTTTCATCTATATTGAGAATCCAAGCATGTATAAGTGTTTTGGTCGAAGAAAAATTGCTACACTCTAAAACACCATGATGTGTGTACCTCTTATATATACTCCCATAGTAAAATATGTTAAATTATAACAACCATGCTGTATATTGAATGTGTTTTATGTTGGGCATTTATGTGTTTCAACGTTTGGCCTGTTGAGGGCAGTAATATTTCTTGAAGCACTGGACCGGTTAAAACAGACGAAGAAGACGGAACCCGGAAACTATGACAAGATGGCGGAACGTGACAACAGCAGCGATGTTCGACAACAAATGAATTCAGACGGAGAACTACCTAAATTACCCGAATTGTTAGACCGTGGCTGGAAGATATATGAGGAGGTAGACCAAACAAAGGAACCTCTTGGCTCTAATAATATCCAGGTCCGAGTTAAACACGGCATCAGTATGTTGGAGGAAGCGTCCAGGATGGCGGCTCAGCTCGACCTGTTCAGCCGCAATGAAGAGCTGCAGGAGACAGCCACGGCGGAGCTGAAGTACCTGCTGCTGCCTGCACTCTTAGGAGCTCTGACCATGAAGCAGACCAGCCGAGAGAAACGACTAGAGATAGTACAAACAGCCCGGGCTTACTTCATGGATTTCCTTAGGAGATGTAAAGATTATAACATATCACAGTTTGAACTGCCTAAATCAGCAAATGGAAACACAAGTCCTGACGAAGCATCAGAAAACAGGCAGTCTGCTGTCAAGGTATGTGATTCAGCTAATTAACACTTAAGACTATTGATTTGTCGATTCATGGTAAGATGCTCATTTGAGTTTAATACACGAGTTGACTGATGATAAACAACACACCCTTATTGACAGTACTGGTGTTGTCAGTGCGTTTTTTTTTTTTTTTGTTTGTTTTTTTTTTTTACAATAAGCTGAGGTCAGTCACCTCCTCTTACAGACTCAGAAGCTCAGTGGCGTATAGACCGTTGGCAAACTCATTTCACGTTTACTGGTTAAAAAAGCAGTCCTGATTACTGATAACACCCAGCTAGCAATAGGTCAGCGGCCCACTGTCGGCCCACCAGCGGCAGAGTTGTCGGTCCAACGGCGGTTCCCACCAGTGGCCCGCTGGCATTTTGCTCATCGGTTCTCTGGCGGTCCGCCGGCGGCTCACAAGCGGTTTCAGATAAAAGGCCGCCCTTTTGCCGCTCGTTCCCCACCAATTTCTTATGAGCCTTATTATGGCCATATAATTCAAATGAGATATTAAATTACCAACTAAACACATTACATTTGCTCTCAATCAGAGCAATTTACAGTTATTTACAGAGTTTACCAAAGTTACCAAGTTTACTAAGGTGAAGACAGTGCCTGCTAATGAGAAACCTATAAATGTTTTCTGTAATTTATTAATAATTCAGCAATCTTTCAGATGCAACAAGAGAATGTACAGAATATATGTATGAAGATCATGCCATGTATGCCAAACACAATACCTTTCTAGGAAATGCAAAGTTACTATAAAAACACTTAAACAGCTGTTGCACAGATTGACCACACACAGTATAAGGTTCAGTACATTTTTGTTTATTCTCCAAAAAACAAAGGTCTGCCACACCACTACGTAACTTTTTTACATTACAGCCACCTGCTGCTTCACCTCCTTCACCTCCTCTTCAATTATGCGAAGATGCTGCAGCACAAGTGTAAAAATCTATGAATCAAAAACAATAGATTAGAATTGGAAAGACAAAAAGTAAAGCTGTAGTAATTCAGTTACTTGGTTTCCACTTACAGGTATAACAAGTGAGCATAGATATTTTGTATAGATATTGTATACATGTGAATAGACTTACCCCCAGAGTGACCAGAAGGTACAGGTGAGGGTGTGGTGGAGACCTTGCTGGATTCTGTTTATAAAAATGAATGTACACAGCACAGCATTAGAGTTCAGTAAATATGACATACAAACAGAGTTTATGAAATACAGAAGTTGTGTTCAGTGAGATGATTGCTGCAGTAGTGTAAAGGCATTACATTACACTTAACTGACACCTTTGTACACAGAAACTTATAAAATAGATGATGAGCAAAGCAACATACGCAGAGGGCAGGGTGTCAAATGAAATATAGATTCAAGTACACAATGCTGCCAAAACAGAGTTAATGAAGCAAATCTGCCATAGCATGTATTTACCTCCATGGCTGGATGATGAAAGCAGAGGCATGAGCGAGGTTGATGGATGTTGTGGTGGTGTATGGCTGGTAAACTCTGTTGTACAGATTGGAAATGCACAGGGTGTGTTTAGTGAGATGACCAAACAATAATTATTAACCATTATGCCAAAGTTGCCCAAAATAGAAAGAAGGTAAGGAAGTGAGTGATTTTACCTCCATAATATGTGGATGAATGTTCAATGCAGTGACTGGCTGCCTGGTTGGAAAACACTGGAACCAGAGTGACAAGAGACATGATATGCAAGTATTTATGGTAACGTTAATTAGAAGACCAAAGCCTGGTACTAACTTGTGCCATAAGTTTTGCCTATTTAAATTGCCATAAAATACCTCACAAAGTTGTGTTCTTGGTCACCTATAAAGAGAAAAAAGACAACATATCACCATCTGTTCTTCTCATGACACAACTCTATCAACATATATTCTCTATCTCTCTACTGAGCTACAGCTCAGTAGCTAATGTATTCAAATAGCAAAAAGTTGTGCTAACATACAAAGGCAAAGTATAGTAACTACACTAACATTGTTATTAATAAACAAACGAATTTTGAAGATGATTTTTGGGCAAAAGTCAAAGCCCTGTGACATACAAAACGCTAAAACTGCCATAACGGCTGTATTTTTTTCTGTTATACAGCTATAACGGCTGTCAACGGTAGCCTATGCTTACCGCTAGCGCATGCTAACCGCTAGCGCATGCTAACCGCAAGCGATTTTCTTTTCTTTTTTCTAATCTGTCATGCTTCCAGAATAACACGTCATACCACAACAGACAAAGTTTAACCTAAAAACTGACACAAGTGTTGGCTAGCATTGCGCTTATATTTTTTATATGATAATTGTAGAAGAGACATCGTACTTACCTTGTCCTGTGGTGATCGTTGAGCGGTCCACTTGACCTTTACAACCATTGCTGACAATTGGGTAGCGGTCCTCCAGCGGTCCAAGGGTGGCACGCCGCCCATCGCCTGCACTGTCCCTTGTGCGCCATAGCGGGTCGGCAACCAAAATCCACTCACGGCCCGATGGGTGATTTGTAATTGGCAGCGGCCCGACTTCGGACCACAGCTGGTGTACCACCGGCGGCTTGCCAACCAAAAGCCACCAGTGGTCCACTATATACATGCTATCTGGGTTAGCATCTTTCTATTCTTATTCGTGCTTTTACACTACGAGCCACATTCACCCATTCACATGCACATTCATATGCTGAATGGGTACAGAGGCTACCGTTCAAGGTCCCAATCTGCCCATAGGGATAACTAACCATTCACACACATTCACAAATGTACAGCCATCAGGAGCAATTTGGGATTCAGTTTCTCTCCGAAGGACACTTTGACATGCAGACTGGAGGTGCTGGGATCAAACTGCTGATCTTCTGATTATTGGGCGACCTGCTCTACCTCCTGAAACACAGCCACTCAACTGTGATAAAACTGGCTTTGGGGACAAGCATCAGTCGAGGGAGAAAGTCCTGTGCTAGACTGGGAGGAAACAACAACAACAGCAGCAGCGGACAACCAGAGAGCACATCACGGTGTACTGCTATGTGAATGCAGCCAGGGAAAGCATTCCACCTTTCATCACTTCTGCATTCCAAGCAACACCTATAGGCTTTTCACCTCTCCTGAAGCTACCCCACTGCTGTCACTGCCCAAAATATTGAGGTTGGATTCCGGAAGGCAGGCATCTTTCCTCTGTCCAATGAGGCTTTGAAGACAACCCAGGTAATGTTTAACATTAATACAGTGATAATTCATCCTCTATTCATCCATTTTAACTTTATGTGCATTTCTTTTGAAAGTGTGCTAATGAGTTTTTAACTATGCTTTATTTGCTAGATGATGAGAGTGCTCCCATCTGCAAATGGAAGTGATGCCACTCCATCCATCACTCTTGCCACTGCCTCAGCCACACCATCCAGCGCTCCTGCCACTCTCACTCACACATATAGCACTCCACAAACACATCAGCCACTCCCTCCACCACTCAAACACCTTGCCCTACCTTTAAGAGGGTGAGTCCAAACTACCTGGTGGCAGCAGGTGTAATTCTAGAGAATCTGGCCAACATGCTGATGAGTGCAGCTTTGGAGAGGATGAAGAAAGTGAGGTGGTGTATTCCGCTGCTTGCCCACAATGTCACCAGTGACAAATACTTCAGCCTGCTAGTGGAGAATGAAGCTGAGTAGGAAGAAAAGAAGAGCAAGTACAAGGAGGAGATGGAAAAGAAAAGTGAATGAGTCCAAAAGCCATAAGAAACAACCACCTCTTCCGGCTGAGGAAGATGGGGAACACTGTGCCATTTGCAGTAGAGTGGTCCTATGTTGCTCAGGAGATGACGCCATGGATGAAAGGGTCCAGTATGACCTCTGTGATATTTGGTTTCATGTGGAATGCTCAGAGGTGGAGGAAGTTCGAGACAATGAGTGTCTTTGTCATAAATGTTGTCTGTCTGCATAAAACTACACACAATGTAGTTTTTGTCATCTTTAATCAGTTTAGTGTAAATGTAAATGGTTGTAAACAACACACCCACAGAATTAACAGTCCTACTGCTCATGAATTGATTTCTAGTTTGTCTTTTTTAATTAGTTTAATGTTGAATGTTGTTGGGACACGCGTAGGAGTGCGTTTGGTTATTAGCAATAATTCATAATTGTCATAGACAGTTATGAATTATAAAAAGAAAAGATTGTCAATGTTATTCAATAATTCTGGCATCAACTGTTAAAGCACCTCACCGGGGGTGAGAAGCACAGTTGATTAAGGGCAATAATTAGTAATTATCAAAGATAATCAATTAATTATTAAAAATTGGTAGAATATTAATATAAATTAACAAATACGGGGCACCACTCGGAAACCGGGACCAATAACCAAACAGGATAGTCTCATCTCAACATTGATATCTTAAGGATATGCTGTTCATTTATGTTTTTTAAGTTTGCACATCGGTTTCTTTCATTTGTTTATAATTTCAATCATTAAGTTTTATTAATTCATGCAAACTCTGTCCTTGTTCAACAGAAAGATAAGATATGGTAATGTTAAATAGTAAATATAACACAAGAAATATAAGATGTACATTGAGAAAAGTAAATGACAGTGAAAGCGAAGATAATCCCAGTGCCCCCCTCTCTAGTTGTTTTTTTCTTCCTTCTGCAGCGGTGTTTACTCTCAGTCACTATCACTTTACTGTTTCATTAAAGATGGCATGTTTTCAAAAATTGGTAGAATATTAATATAAATTAACAAATACGGGGCACCACTCGGAAACCGGGACCAATAACCAAACAGGATAGTCTCATCTCAACATTGATATCTTAAGGATATCGATGTTCAGATAAACTAAGAAGGGTGAAGTTGAGTTCTGGCTCCTTCAATCAGCCTTTTAAAAATATGTTGCACAATAATCACAGAAGGACTTAGCAAGACCAACAAAGTTAATAAATGCTACAGTTAATAAACCACCAGTATAAATCTAATCTACCAAAACAAACAAGCTATATACAAGTGTAAACGTGTGTGTGTGTGTGTGTGTGTGTGTGTGTGTGTATATGTGTGTCTGTGACACAGACACAGACAAATGCTGTTTTTTTGTTCCTTCTGCAGCGGTGTTTACTCTGTCACTATCACTTTACTGTTTCATTAAAGATGGCATGTTTTCAACCAGCGTTTTCAATCTGTTTACATGAACAGTGGTTGGAAAATGCTTTTCTGTATAGATGGAAACTAAAGAGTGCTGGTAAATGGATAAATTGGATAAAGAAACACATTAAAACAAGTCATTGGTGACTGGCTATTATAATTATCCAGAATTGGTTTAGCCCAATACTGTCACTATTTAGGGCCCCGATCAGCTAATGGTGCGAAGGCCCTATTGTATCTGAAGGAATTATTATTAGGGCCCAAGCACCGAATGGTGTGAAGGCCCTATTGTCAGTGCCAGTGCAAGGTACCTAGCAGACCCTGGTATTGAAAGTGCAAGGAACCCATTATTTTTGTAAAGATGATTAGGTTCTGAGCTCAAAATTACCAGGGGCATAATGGTCACTATCATTGAAAGTGCAAGGAATCTATTGTTTTTTGAAGAGATTATTCGGGCCCGAGAACTAAAGTGCCAGGGCCCAACAATCTCTGGAACTGAAAATGCAAAAAACTTATTGTTTTTGTAAAGATTATTAGAGCCAGAGCACCGAAGTGCGAAGGCCCTATTGGATCTGAGGGAGTTATTATTAAGGTCTTAGCACCGAACGGTGCGAAGCCCTCTTGTATTTTTAGTGATGCGTTTGTTTTGGAATAATGATAATAGAGATAATTCTCTATGATTATTATTATTATTATTATTATTATTATTATTCCAAAACAAACGCATTTTTGACAGCCTACACGTATCCGAAAAGTTGTTAAACTTTCCACATACATCAAAGGTGATGAAAAATTCGATATTTTATGGGTCTCACAATAAGGCGGGGCAAAATGACTCGACAGCGCCCCCTAGAAAATTAGGAAAATTGAGTCCCTCGACCCAGATTGTCATAGAACAATGAAATTTGGTATGCTTATGTATCATGACCAGACGCACCAAAAAGTCTCTTGGACACATACCCTTAGTCCAACAGGAAGTTAGCCATTTTTGTATCAAAGTTGCGATTTTTACGGTGATTTTTCCATTTCTAGCCCGTCTATTTTAACTAGAAACTAGAGATTTGACCTCAGGAACTTCAAATTCAGCCATAACTCCAGCATACATGATCCCAAGAGACCCAAACCTTTTGTGCTTGATGAGAGTCCCGCCCTGAACGTATCCATGTGACAATACTAGATCTTAGCCTCAGCGCCACCTACTGGTAACAGCAAGTTACATGTTTTACACTTTGACGCCCTGTAGGAAGCATGGTGATTGGATCCACCTCAGATTTACTCAGAATAGCCTTAAGACCTTGGAGATCATATTTTGTGAAGCTGGTGACTTTTCATCAAGAGGTGTTGCCATGGTGACACAGCGAATTTCGATGTCTCGACATAAAATTTCAAAGCCATGTGGTCTGATCTTTTCCAAAGTTCATATGCTTGTTAGGAGTCCCAGTCTTAACACACGTACAGGCCCATACTTAGTGACAGTCATAGCACCACCTACTGGCAACAGGAAATATTAAGCGCCACTCTTTTGCTAACTACTCTTAGCATATTAGTCAGAAACACGTAAAATCAGCCAAGGTGTAACACCTTGATGATGATAACTCCTGAAGCTTGCCATGGAAACACATTGTTCACCACAAAGTGCAAAGCTGTCTTTAAGGGGCTAGACATGCTTGAAAACTGACAAAACGTTGCACACACATTGCAGGTCTTAATGTCTGTAATATCGTATCAGTGGCGGACTTGGGTGTAGCAGAATGGCTCTACAGCGCCCCCTACAATATTTCAACGAAGCAGCCCCCACTCCACATTAAACCTACATAAACAAAAATCGTTACACATATGTACCAGTACACAATAGCCCCAGCAGCAGGTAAAATGATGGACAAAGAAAGTGATGATAATCTCCTCTTGCACTATCTGAAAACACCCCGGGTCTTACAACATCTAGATGCCCGTGACAAGAGCCCTTCAACTACACGCGCAAAGGTGCAAAGACCTGATCATCACTGCTTGCAGCTATTATTATTCTTACAACTCTTTGATCGCGAATAACTCAAATGTGCATGTATGAAAACCTACCAAAATTGGCGTGCGTGTCAGTGCTGGTGTAAATCACAGATTTTAAGCGCCTCGCAAAAATGCAGGAAAAAATGGCTTAACAGCGTGACCTTGAAAATTAAGAAAATCAAGCCCTTCGATACAGACTGTCATAGAATAATGAAATTTGGTAGGCATGTTTATCATGACCAGATACACGAAAAACTCACTTGGAGCCATACCCTAAGTCCAACAGGAGTTTGGCCATTTTGGATCAAAGTTGCAATTTTTACGCCAATTTTGCGACTTTTAGCCCTCGTACTTTAACAAACTTCTCCTAGAGATTTGACCTCAGCAACTTGACATTTGGTTAGCATCAAGTACAGACCTTGTAGATGATAAGAGTCCCGCCCTGAACACATCCATGTGTCAATATTGGATCTGAGTCAGCGCCACCTACTGGCAACAGAGAGTATTAAGTGCCACACTTTTGCTAACTTCTCCTAGCAGGTTAGTCAGAAACACATAAAGTTTGGTCAGCCAAGGTGTAAGACATTGATGATGACAAAACTTTGCACACATGACAGGTCTTAAAGTCTTATATGTTGTATCGGTGGCTGGCGTAAGTGTGGCAGATTATTTTTATTCTCTGTTATTATTATTATTATTATTAGGGCCTGAGCCTGAAAGGGCGAAGACCCTATTTTTACTGTGCAGTTACTTTCTTTGTTCTTTCTTTCTGTCTTTCTTATTACGCGACTTCAACCCTTTGACCCCCTAAACATGCTCAAGATTACAGTAGATTACAGTAAAGGAAACATTTGACTGAAATGTCTACTTTGAAGTGTGCAGGTCCTGATGATGCAGCCATGACATCACCATCCCTTTAAATCCCTGCGCCCCCTACAGACGTCACTTTCAGGTTGGTTTGCGCTCGGGAGAGATTCTGCTCTCCCGGCATGTGATTTTTGTCCCCCCACCGAAGAGTCCCCTCGCTGGACGAGACAAGACTTTGCCGCGTTCATCCAAACATGTCTGGATTCAATGAGACGCTACTGAAACCAGCAATCTCAAACTTTCCTGCAGAAGTAAGAAATGGAGTTTCTTAAGAAGACATAGACTTCTCTGCCTCACTCTTTTTCTTCACAGAGACATGGATAACTTCTACACCCCATGGACTACTGATTAAGTCGACTCTGCTGTTTCACCTGTCACACCGCCAAGGATCAGCCGGCCGAGAGATTCGCCCACAGCACAAAGACGGCGCCGTCAGTATCCATGCCGAGGAATCGAGCTGGACCAGCAGACCAACCACACACACCCTGCTTGCTTTAAGAGGCATAACCGGGGCGGCTGTGGCTCAGGATGTGGAGCAGATCGTCCTCCAATCGGAAGATTGGGGGTTCGATTCCCGGCTCTTCCGGTCTGCATGTCGATGTGTCCTTGGGAAAGACACTTAACCCCAAATTGCTCCTGATGGCTGTGCCATCAGTGTGTGAATGTGTATGAATGGTTAGCTTTCCTCTGATGGGCAGGTTGGGATCTTGTATGGTAGCCCCTGTAACCATTCAGCGTATGAATGTGTGTGAATGAGTGAATGTGATTTGTAGTGTAAGAAGCGCTTTGAGTGGTCAGAAGACTACAAAAGCGCTAAGTACGGTCCAATTACCATTTAACCCCTAAATTCCACTGGGCACATAAGCGTTCCGACTTGGAGTAATCAGTGTACCCTATTCCACTGGGCACATCTCAGAAGCACCCCAGAAGTGGCTCTCAGCTCTGCTGCGCTAAAAATAGGCATCCAGTCAAGGCCGCGTCAAGCAGCACAGAGCAGATTGAGGTGGGCAGGAAGTCAGACACGGAAACAGCATTGAGCATCCGGTCAATTTTCAAAATACAACACCCCTTGCAGACTCCTGGGGGGTATTCCATGAAGCTGGCTAACGGGATAGCCTGGCTTATTTCGATAAGCCTCGATAATTTAAGTGAGAGTTCTGTTCCATCAAAGTGGCTTATATGAGTTGCAGCTCAGTAACCATGGTAACTTAGTCAGCAGAACTAGCCTGCTCCGTGGCAGGCTAATGGTCAAGCTTAGCTCAGCTGCGTGTCAAAGAATGTCTGACGAACAGAAACACGCTTTCAAAAGACTGTTCCATCATGTCTTTTCACACTCGCAACCCTTTAATTTAAAAGCGTAGCATTTATGATTTAAGAAATAAAAGTGTGCCAGCATTATTTTGAAATGATTTATTTATTTATTCACTGATTTTGTTCAAACTGTGAAGACAAAAAGAAAATTAAATAAAGTCCAAACTACATTCTTCTGCTGTGTTTAAATGTACACAGTGGTAACTGCTTATAGTGGTTACAGTTATAGTGATCAGCTGTTTATATTGATCACAGTTACAGTGATCAGCTGTTTATCAAAAGCTCTGAGACAAAATCATTCATATACAACATTTATGCTGTTTAAATAAGTCACGTATAGGAAACAAGCAGTCTGCCTACAGTATTCATTCATTCTCTTCATACATCACGACATATGGAAAAACGTTTTAAACCACATAAATCTCTTTGTACTTTACTCCTGAGACTTACTGAAATCATGACGGAGACAGAGTCGTTTTCTCTCCATGACAAACGTTTTCTCCCCGAAACGTATGACAATGGAAGATTTAAGTAAATTTTACCGCTTCATAAATGTGCACACGGAATTTGAAACAGCTGTACTTGCATGACAAAGAAAATGTTATAATAATCATCTGCTTATAATGATATATAACCTGGACAGACGTGATCATTATAAGCTGCTTCCACTGTACTTATATCCTTCTCCAGTTTACAGTTAATGTTAAACTTTCACTGATGATTGTAAATGGACATCAGAGAGGATGATAATGTTGGAAAGTTCTCTTTAATTGCTTTCATCATAATTTTAAATATACATCTGATATTATCTTGCCTAGTGATAATATAACCAGTCATGATCTGAATGCTCGTTTATTAGCAAATAAAGATAAAACCATGAACAGGAACAAGTGCTGCTCTTCACTTTCAACCTGCAGACTCATCAAGTCAGATGCGGGGATTGAACCCTCATCCATCTGGTTACAAACTCACTTCTCTAACCTTTAGGCTATCACTACTCGTCTATAAGTAAACAAGTAATCTATCATCAGTTTTGTGTCCAGTCATCTCCTTCACCTTGTTAATTGCAGTCATTTTGCACCTTTTCGGTGAAAACTCCTTTATATTCTCCATATAATTTCATCAGCAGGTTTGTTCTGCTGCTGAGATGAACACCGCTCTAGTTTTCTCTCCTTTTTGCGACATTGTATCAGCTTTTCTACAATCGACTGTTCGTGGCTGATGATGTCCTCCATGCACGCGCGCACTTCAGGCTTATTCCAGTCTGGCTAGACTTAGCGTTGACTAGAAGCAGCTAAACTCCGTTAGTGGAACGGTTTGAGCCTCAAGTGAAAGTTGAAGTTAATTCAAGCCAGGCTATATCACGTAAGCGCAGCTTTCTTTAGCTGCTTTCATGGAACACCCCTCTGGTCTTATATAAACAATAAACACAATCAAAACAGATGAATAAAGAAACCATTTAACTACGTAGCCCACTTAAGCATAGCAGAAGCACAAAAATCAAGGAAGACGACCAAATCAACGAAAGCTGAGGATGTTTTAAAAAAATAAATTTGGCAGTTTAGTTGCCCTGCCACTGCAGCAATTATGGTAGACTTTAGGCACTTTATCAACTTCGACTGCTGTAATTACTGTAGTAGAAGTGCTACTGACTTTAAACAGCGGATGGCTTCCCCGCAGTGAGGGCGCTCCCGGTGGAATAGGGCGCTGTGCAGAGGTCGGAGCAAAACCATGTCGCAGCTGGAATGTGGCGCACACGCTCCCGGTGGAATCCCAGGGTAAGTCTGGGCAGACGCAGTGATAGTTGTGTGCTTTCAATGGCACCGGTGCTGTTGTGTAGCATCTAGCTCTTTACCTTTATAGCTACAATCTTATGTGACATAACGGGTCGCTGTGTCCTTTTGTGTTGCCTGCTCTTAGGAGTATGTTAAGTTTGCTACCTGTTTAGTTGTGTTCACCACGCTAGACTGTTGTTTTTCCTGTTGTTGGATTGCCACTGTGAGTGAAAGAAAGTTACTTTGTCAGTCAGAAACCAGACGTGTGTTACAGACTGCAATTAAACTTGTGGGTGGTATTAAGTTATAAAATGCATTTGCAGCGCGAAGCATATCTCATGCCAGCTGCCAACAGTGCTGTCAGCTGTTGAAGAAAATTCACTCAAGTTCAAAGTTTGCTGTGGTGGAAGTGGTTTAATAGCATTTTGAAATGTGGTGAGCTTACTGTTGCATGGCTGGTCTGATACAGTAAAATTGACCAAGAACAGAAGACATGAACTGATTTTATACAGTAAGGATCAAAGCAGTGAACAGAAGATAGGAAGGGAGGGCATTTGCATCAAATCAAAGGGGCAAAAACAGGAGGGGTCAAATCAGCAGGGGTCAGGAGGTAGGAAGGAGGGTTGTCCCAGACATCACTCGATTATCAAGTCTCCAAACCAAAATGTTTAAGTCTTCCCAAATGTATTTTCAAGTCTCTGTCCAAATGTATATTCTTTTTCACAGCCAAAGAGTTATTACACTGGATGGTAGAGACTGGTACACAGGAGTTTAGCCAACTTCGCTGCATTTACCTATGCACTGCATTTCCTTATCGCTTGCTGTTTCCATCACAGTTATGTATTTAGGTTATTTAGAGACAAGAATCTGTAAATGTTTTGGCCCACAGCAGTTACAAATTAAAGCTACAAGTAGTGTTGGACGGGCCTTCACCCCGTGCGCATGCCAGGACGCGGCGCCGTCCAAGTGCGTCCGTCACACTCACTGTCTGTGGACCCGGTCTGAGGGGTGTGACTTGGCAGCCATGTAAAGTGCAGTGTAGATAGGAGCATGTACAATAAATATAGCACCTTCCCTGTCATGGTGAAACATCAAATGTCAACGGTGTGAGAATGACAAATTTTCTGCAGAAGGAGATGTGTGTCTGGCTCACAGCAGTGTCATCAACATTATGCAAGTGTTGTGTCCCTTCACTGTCATTTACATTGAAATACATGGAAAGCTTCTGATAAGTTTGTGTACAAAATAAATTAATTTTCTACTTTTCATCACGTGCATTTTTAAAAAAAGTGAAGACTTGTAAGCCACATGACCTGATAAAAGTTTGATTTAAATGTGTACTATCAAGTGTGTAGAGACAATGAGAAACTGTAAGCAGACAGAGAAATAGTCATGTATTTGAATGGACATGACACTGTCCGAGGGCATCTGTCACACTCGCCTGGATGTCTCGCGACCCAGGCTAAGGGGTGTGACTCAGCATCCATGTAAAGTGCAAAGCAGATAAGAGCATGTACAGTAAGTTATAGCAACTTCCCTGTCATGGCAAAACAGCAAATGTCAACAGCATGAGAATGACAAATTTTCTGCAGGAGATGTGTTTGTGGCTCACAGTAGTGTCATCAACATTATGCAAGTGTTATAATTTAACCAGATTATCAAATTTTTACGCTGGACTGAATGTGCATGCCAAATTTCGTGAGTTTTCGAGCATGTTTAGGGGGTCAAATTCAGGGTTGAAGTTGCGGTATGAAAAAGAAAGAAGAAAGAAAGTAACAACACAGTTGTAATAGGGTCTTCGCCCTTTCAGGGCTCAGGCCCTAATGGTTTTATTGATGTGATTCACTGGCTTTCTCACTACTACCGCTCCCTCTCTTCATTCACTCTCCCACCATCTCACTCAACCACAGCTGCTCTCGCTCTCTCTTATTCACTGGTGCTCTCAGTGCTCTCTCTTTGTTTTTCTCTCATCTTTTTAAATTGAGTCAGGAAGCTGACAGTAAAACCTAACTTTACTCTTAATGTTATCAAACAAAGACACATGTCCTCGATATATATATATATGGAATAATATATGGAATAATGGAAAGCAGATAGATGTACAGGAGAGTGACTGTCAGGTTGTTTTGTATGCTTTATCTGAGATGTATTAAATCTGTTATGTCCTTGAAAAAGAAATCAAAAGAATGAAAAAGATAGCAATGGATGATGGGTGCATGAAGAGGAAACACAGATAGAAGGAGCAGAGTGACTTATAAATGAGTCTATCTTTGTGTTGAAGCATGGAACTGTGATGTTTGCTTCTTTTTCCAGCCTGTCCACGGCCCATCAGACCTGGTTGCCATGGCAGCACAGAGACAAGCTAAGATCGAGCGATACCGTCTGAAGAAGGAGCTGGAAGCCAGGCTGTCAGATGTACGGAGAGCTGTGAACAGTGGACAAGCTGACGATGAAATCAGCAGAGATTTTTACCTGCTGAATGTCCGGAGATGGGTCACTGTGTGCCTGGAGGAAGTGGAGAGCATCGACCAAGAGATGGAGATACTGAAGAAGATGGATGTTCTGAAGCAGGGTGCTGTTGAGCAGCCAGCTCAGCCTCCCAGGCCTTCCATGAAGCCCTTCATCCTCACCAAGGACTCTATGCAGGTGAGACAGGTTGTAGACAAATGTAGAGGCAAATGTTACTGAAGCAGCCATATGAAGTCATTCATAAACAAAAGTAGCTAGAAGAACTGCTGGTGATTGCTGATGAAAAAAAAAAAATTACATCCACTCGATTATGTTACATTAGCTTTCTTTTTTTTTTTTTTTTTTTTTAGAAATGTCTGTGTACTACCTGCATATTTGTCGTGCTGTTTTTTCCACTTCTTGTCTAATTCTATAATGGTAGATTAATTTAGTCAACAGTCAATTCCAGGAGTTGGTCATGAAACAATACTGATCAAAGCTGGCAGGTATTGATGGCAGTATTGAAGTATTTACATGCATACATGCAACAGTGTGTTATAGAAGAATGTGTTTGTTTCATCCACAGGCTCGTGTGTTCGGGGCTGGTTACCCCAGCCTTCCCACCATGACAGTAGATGACTGGTATGAACAGCACAGGAAACGTGGTGCTCTGCCTGACCAAGGGATACCCAGGAGGGTCGCTATGGAGGAGGACTCTGATGTAAAAGAGGGGGAAGAACAAGAAAAAGAGAAAAAGGCTGAAAATGATGATGAGGAGTCTCTCTTGAAAGCCAGGAATTGGGACGACTGGAAAGACACTCATCGCAGAGGTTATGGAAACCGCCACAACATGGGCTAAATGATCCCAACGCAGCATGTGCTCAAACACACCTGGCTCTGTCTTCATGTCTATCCTAATCAGTCTGGGAGGTGGACACTCTTCACAATTTTGGTCTTGAAAACTGTTGGTATGAGAGGGTGACCAAACCAAGAAACACACCGCAATTTAACCAAACAAACCTGATGTTCAGTTCATTGATGGGGTTTATCTGCAGGTACAAACTCATGTTACATCTTACATCATTTACAAAGTTGGATACAACAGTCCCCTGTGTTAAGTTTTTGAATGAGTCTTAATAAAAATCTACTTGTTGGCTGAATTGAGTTTTGTGTATCTCCCTAACACTGTCATGGGCAAATAAAGAGACTGATCAAGCTATAATCAATGCAGTGGGTATAACTAGGAATGCTAGTGACGAGGGACATAAGCTGCATATACAGTGGTTGCCAGTTGCCACCACAGGAATGTGAATTACCTGCCACGGAATGTCAGTAGTCACTAGTCAGTAACTGATTCAGTGGGTTGCCAAGGTAGGTAGGTAGACTAACTGGCTTGGCAAATTAATAGCCCAGCTCAGAGAGTGATCAAGAGGAAATCCAGTCAGTCACTCGTTAACCACCACTGTCTTACCATTGGCTAAATTAATTGCTGGCTACTACTTACAGTATATAACAAAACTGAGTACATCCCTGTGCAAAATCACTAAAATGTTAAATGATTCAAAATTGGATCATCTTGAAATAATTGTATTTTTAGGATGAGTTGTAGGGTATTTAATCTTATTCGTTTGATCTTACTCAGTTTTGATAATTAGTGTTGACACGGGCTGATCCAGCCTCTCAGTAGTCTTTGTTTTTTTGTATTATGGAATTTTAATCCATGAAAGTTTTATGTTCTGAAAATTTCACTGAAACCTCAAAGTTTGGAACATCATTCCTTTTTAAAGTCTATTTTTAAGACAATGGGAAGAAATACTACTGTGCAGATCGGTGGGTTGCACAACACAGCACAAACATACAAGAAAGAATCCAAGCATCACTAACCTAACACACTTATAACAAAGAAAAACCAGAAAAAAAAGAAAATGAATAAAAATTGAATAGGTTGGGGTAACATAATATAGAGGCTACTGCCATCTGATCACATAAAAAGGTATTTTAGATATTCAAAATAATGTCTTGCATCATTTTCAAAGGAAAAAAAACACAAGTGATGTCAACATATTGAAAATCAGGAATAACATTTTTGGTGATCAACCATCTATATAATCTTTCCCAGAAAATATTGATGACATCACATGTGAAAAATAGGAGTTCTTGAGATTCAATGTCTTTGTCACATAATGTAAATAAATTACATTCCAAATTAAACCTAATTCCCCAAAACTCATTACAAGAGTATCTATAATTAACATTTCAAAATAAACTTCTTGAGAGATATCATTTTCTTATTTTGACAACATTGCTTCCTGTAAAAATCTTTTAATGACACATTTCTTTGAACTGGAAGAGGGAAACATTCCCTCATGATTGCCAAAGGCAATAGTTTTTTAAATAGTTTGTTGTTATATCTGATATCCAATAAATTATTTTTTCAATTAGCAACATACCAGAGTATTGTATAGTCCCTTTTATAATATTGATCAGTGCAACAGGAATAGCACTTACCACTGATGAATATTTTCTAATTGAACAATGAAAATTATATGTAAGAAATCATTGTGATTCAAAATACTACCATCATTGTCCATTAAATGTATTATATATTTTATGCTTATGCATCAGGTTTGCATCTTTCATTCAGCTGAATAGGTGCCATCTTTGAGTCTGGTATCCAGTTCATATTATGGTTCTTACACAACCATGGGCAACCAGGCTGAGCATTATTGCCACCTATTGTTTGTTACAGAGTCCTTATATTCTTGTTATAAAGATATTGGATATAGGTGAAGATACTGCATGTTTAAAACAGAATTCCAGGTTCATTTGTTTAATTCCCAGCTTGTTCCTTAATAACTGTCATCTGCACATTGCGACCAAATAAATATAACATGTCCTGTAGTCTCTGACTGCCAATCAGAGTCTCTTCTCTCCTTTTCTCCAGTGACCTTCCCACTTCTTGCTGAATGTGATACAGATGCCTTCCTTTAAAATCTCCATCCCATACCCTCTGCCACTGCATCTTAATTTTTTGCCAAATGAAAGATTTTGTTTCTGTTTTACTCATTAGTACCAACATCTCTACTTTATTTGTTTTTAATCTATGAGGAAAGATGTTGGAATTTGTTCCTACTCAGCCACAAGACCCTGAGGTTCAATGCTGTGTGCCAGTTTATCCTAAAGGTGTTAAATGGGGATGAAGTCAGGGCTCCGTCAGTAAGTCCAGCGCAACTATAGCAAACTGGGAAAAACATTCCTTAATGCATTCTTCTTCACAGGAACTGAGGCACAAACAAGCAAAAACGGACCTTAGCTGAAGTGTACACTAATGTATATGAAGATGGCTGTCCACATACTTATGGCCAGGATTCTAGGACAAAGGTGAAAAGAGTCTTGTGTGACCTCTTTATCTGAGTTCATCCACAGCAAAGTCAAACCTGAGATTAACCATCTCACAGCTAATTCCTATAGGATAATAGGTCAGGCATATTATAAGGATATTTGTTTAACCATTTACTGTTATAAAAGGAACAACTGCTCATAAATGCTCCTTTTCTTTTAGCTGCATTTGTAGATAATTGCATCGCAAGATGTTGACATGATCCTTGAGCCTTGATAGAATGTTTATAATGCCATGGGTAGGTCTGTGTTTAATAAGGCTTTATTTTGAATGTTATTACCGGAAGTGCTTTTATTGTTCGAAAGGACAAACGATAAGAGATGGGATTAATAGTGTTAGCTTGACAAAAGGTCCAACGCGAGTAAGTCATTGAGGACGGCAACGTTAGCTGTGGCTAGTGTGCGAACAATCCACAAGGACAACACACGTTCCTGTTCAGTCTGAGGTAGTGTAAGGTTAGTCACTGTTTCTCTCAACTGTCTCTGTCTGTCTCACTTCCTGCCTGACTGTCTATCTGTACGACGTCTGAAACCATCCGGAATGAATGAATAAGGCCAAGTTAGCCAGTTAACTTACTGCTAGCTAAAAGTTGAACTTCGGACAGCAGGCAAACAATTGTTTTATAGCCTTGCTCGGAGCTGATGTGAGACACAACGTTATTGTTCTTTATATTCTTACACACCATCATAAAAGTGGTGGCATAACATAACTTACTGTTACTGTCACAAAGAGTACGCTTTGTCATATTGAATAATTAAAATCATGAACATTGTTTTCAGTTAAACCATGTAACGTTAACGTTATTTTAGTGTTAACTGTTAAAGTGCAGTTCTGTAATAGCCACACATAACGTTAGCTCTGTGCATAATTCGTAGTATTGTCTTTATCGCATTTTAACGCTACTACAGAACTGCAGGCCCCAGTCTGACGGGGTTATATTCCAGGAAAAGGTGGATGGTATTATAGTTTAGCTGTTCCCTCTGCTTATCGCTCTGGCGCATGTGAACCAAAACACAATAGAGCAAGCCGCCGTTTAGATTGTCTTGTGCTTTATGCTGTCATTACCCCGTGTCTAGACAGCAAACGTAGAGTGAGCAGCAGCGAGTGCTCCGTCTGTAGGCGTTTCTCAATACTAACTATGCCAAGTTTGGACTTGCATACTTGTCAGTTCGGACTTTGGAAGTTCGACTCGGGAGTACACACTATCGAGAACGAGAGGACTGTACGATCATTCTGCAGTTGGAACAGCAGCGTACTTGCCGACCGCAGCAGCTCAGCTTCAACACACCTAACATTACGTGACTGTACTCTGACAAAAATGATCTCTACTCATAGCTCCACTAACAAATTTTCTTCTCTTTCTTTACACTAATGTTGCAGCTACTGGCAGTGATATTTTATCCATAAGAGCTACATTTATCTTCCAAAAGGACTTAAATCATATGTCAAAATTCTGGTGAGACACTAGAGCCAGCGGCAAATCACCAAAGAGCTACACAGATCAGCTCATTAGATCATGTTCTACATGGGATGATGACATGTTGACCGGCTGATCATCTCAGGAGTTGGGTTGCTAGCAGCTGACAACTTTTAGCCTTGCTCAAAATCTCAATCTAAAGACCACATAAGTCAGCTCCTTATGCATCCCTAACAAAACAGGCGGAGCAAGAACACATCCAGGTATTTGGACTGTACTTAGCAAGATGAGGACTTTGAATTGGAACAGTACTTGGGCTGTGACTAATGATTTTTCACAAGTCCACAAGAACACAGATTGAGAATCACCTTGTATGTCTACACAGCAAGCATTCCGGTGCAGTGTTGATTGTAGGTCACCTGTGTGTTAGAAGTCCTCAGAGCCCAATACACATGACTGTAGTGATGTGTGTAAAAAAAAAAAATCTATTTTCCTCAGTTGTATGCATGTCATTACAGTCATGTGTATTGGGCTCTGAGTGCTTCTAACATGCAGGTCACCTATGCTCTACACTGCACCTGAACACCTCCTGTGTAGACATACAAGGTGTTTCTTAATCTTTGTTCTTGAGATGTGGCTGACACTTGAGCCTGCACAGAGCCATTGCAGGCAGCTACATAGATTACAATGTGAGTGTATTTTTTGCATATGATGTGCACATGAAAAATAGGGCTGGAGTCTGCTGGTCGACTAGTCAATTAATTGGTCGATACTCTCTCATCCGACTAAATTCTCATTGGTCAACTAATCTCCGTGTATCTCTGTCTCTACTTTCATAAGGAGAAAAGTGCTACATCAGCAGCTTTCTGGGATTAATCCATTATTTTCCTGCAGCGGGGGGACAGACCAACAAACTACCTTTTGAAAACGGGGGTGTATTCAAAACACCCCCGCTGTTTTCACAACTTTGGACTCACCCAAACTCCGGAGTGGAGGTCTAACCATAGACTGTATAAAGATAGGGTCTAACTCATGGTCTAACTGTACATGTTACTGAGCGTTAACTAAATGTACTGAACTTTTACTGAATCAATGTTTCTCCCACGATTATATCAACAAGAACCCCCACCAGGCCAAAAAATATTTTTTAATGCTAGAATAAATGCCAAATATCCACTCATTCAGAAATATTTAGCGTGTGGGCATCTGTGCAGCGCGTGAGTCAACCGCTGTGTTGTTGTCTGGGAAACGAGCAACTGTGTTATATGTCATTGCGTAGTATGTTTATGTAGCGAGTTGGACACAGAGAAAGTGACGGTGGATACGAGCGGAGCAGAGGAAAAGGTTAGCAGTGAGTTGTCAGTCTGGCAGTAAATGTACAGCACAGACTACAGTGTGTCAGTTAATGAATGCTAAAAAAGTCACGTCTATTTTTTCCCCAAGTGCTGGAAAAGTGAAGGGAGTTAGCTCCAAAGTTAGCAACGAT
This sequence comes from Euthynnus affinis, assembly GCA_029490765.1. NCBI lineage: Eukaryota > Metazoa > Chordata > Actinopteri > Scombriformes > Scombridae > Euthynnus > Euthynnus affinis. The sequence goes on from CM055846.1 coordinate 33,385,686, forward strand.
GGGTTAGCCTAACCTGAAGATGCTAAACAGCGAAATATGCAACAACAGCTATATGCAACCAAGCATATCATAGTCATCATAATCATCACATTATGATAATTATTGCGCAGCTCTATGACAAGTGATATGCGCAGTCAGTATCAGACAGGTCACGTGTGTAAAAATTATATATGTTTAAAATGTGATCATTTGTTGTCACATAAAGTTTAATAACTGAAATGATTTAACTGAAAATGAACTCACCTTTCCTTGTGTTTCTGTAATAAAATCAGTCGCCCCTAAAATTGGAGTGCACCCATACACTGACTTCTATGATATGCATTGAAAGGACACTGAGGAAACTGACGGAACAGTTGGCCATTTTATTCTGAAGACAGGTTATGTAGTATGAAAGTTACACCTAAAGAAAGGCGAGTCAAAAATGCTTGGTTCATTGTGTGCCTGCAGTATAACTTCTCTAGAAAAACGTTTTAACAACTCTCCCAAAAGCATTTAAGATTTACCTCATTCTACCATGTTTTTTTTTTCAAACTGAAGGGCTTTGCATTTGATCAAATTTTATTTTCAATTACAATTTTGGCTTCCAACAATTATGAAAACAAGACAATCAAGATAAAACAAGTATTATCATTTTGTCTCTTTTTTTCTTTGTTGCCTGGGATCTTAAAGTGAACAGAATGTTTCCATCTGTCAGGGTAGCTACAACCTTCTCTATGTGTTTCTTTGTCAGACAAGTGAAACTGTGTGCTGATGAAAGCCTTAAGAGGTTATGCAGCTTTTTGTGCACTAAAAGTCAGAAATTCATTTTTTAAAAACTGGTGTCATTGAGTGGGACTTCACATGTGCTCCAGACTAGAGAAATAAGTCCCCTCAAATGGGACTTGAGCATGGTCAGAATTAGGGCCGTAGTCAACCAAAGAAAATCTTGGTCGACTAAAATTGTAAATAATCTGCGACTAATCGATTAGTCGCGGGGGGGAGGGGGGTGCACAGTGAATTCTGCAATCTGTATTTCTCTGTTTAGCGTCTTCAGGCTAGGCTAATCCATCGTTGCCAACTTTGGAGCTAACTCCCTTCACTTTTCCAGCACTTGGGGAAACAATAGACATGACTTTTTTTAGCATTTATTAACTGACACACTGTAGTCTGTGCTGTACATTTACTGCCAGACTGACAACTTACCGCTAACCTTTTCCTCTGCTCCGCTCGTATCCACCGTCACTTTCTCCGTGTCCAACTCGCTACATAAACATACTACACAATGACGTATAACAGAGTTGCTCGTTTCCCAGGCAACAACACAGTGGTTGACTCACGCGCTGCACAGACTCCCACACGCTAAATATTTCTGAATGAGTGGATATTTGGCATTTATTCTAGCATTAAAAAATATTTTTTGGCCTGGTGGGGGTTCTTGTTAATATAATCGTGGGAGAAACATTGATTCAGTAAAAATTCAGAACATTTAGTAAACGCTCAGTAACGTGTACAGTTAGACCATGAGTTAGACCCTATCTTTATACAGTCTATGGTTAGACCTCCACTCCGGAGTTTGGGTGAGTCCAAAGTTGTGAAAACAGCGGGGGTGTTTTGAATACACCCCCGTTTTCAAAAGGTAGTTTGTTGGTCTGTCCCCCCGCTGCAGGAAAATAATGGATTAATCCCAGAAAGCTGCTGATGTAGCACTTTTCTCCTTATGAAAGTAGAGACAGAGATACACGGAGATTAGTCGACCAATGAGAATTTAGTCGGATGAGAGAGTATCAACCAATTAATTGACTAGTCGACCAACAGACTACAGCCCTAGTCAGAATGTTTCTGGTAGCATTACGATATCTTAGATTTTTACAGTATATTTGTAGTGACATTAGTGCATTGTACAATAAAAGTGAAAGACTACAATATTTGTAAAATTCAATACAAAAACTCTCTGATTTTAACATGACAGTATGTTTTTTGTTTTTTTACATTTTCTGGCATTAAACAGGAAAAATAGATATGCATCTCAAAAAATCTTTTAACTGACAATAAGATCATGCATAATACTTGTAAACAGATTCATGCCGTGCTTCAAGTGGCAGTCTTGAAGCTCTCTGAAGATTTTCATTTAAATAAATGTCTGTTAAGTCACTATCTATCGCCAAATGAGGTAATGCAATGGTGAATGAGCCCACTATGGCCCACTGATGAAAGCCCTTGCATTTGCAATATTATCAAAGAGTATGATTATTATAAACCAGGTGTCGGTGGTGACTTTGTCACTGCACATTCTAATCAGCAGAGCTGATGCAACAGACTTGTTCTTCATTTGGTTGTGTGTGAAGCAGCTTATCTTTTTAAAAGCTTACTCTCATTGGCTTTTTTTTCGCCAAGCTTTTATTGCACGTACAGTGCTTCTTTGTTCAAACAAATATAAAATGAAGCAACAGAAATTAAATATTGTTAATTGAATGCACTTTTTATTGCACATGGGGGTGTGTTGCTCTGTCTAGATGCCAGGTGCTGGTCCATGGGTGTGAGCCGACTGGATGTATTTTACCGAAGACTGCTCCTCACCAAACTCTTCATTGGGGGATGGGGGAAGCCTGAAGACCTCAAGAGGTACCCTAATATTAAAAGCCAGGCTGTTTTCTTTACTCTTAAGGCAGTTCCCGGACTGACATAGGCCCCATTCAAAAAAATAAAAAAAGAGAGAGGCAGCATTTTTTCATGTGGCTCAAGTCAGTCTGAATGATTTATTTTATTTATTGACTTGGACAGTGTGCAGTTTGAAACATTAAAGATGCACTGCACCAGAGTTAGCTTGAAGCTAATTTGCATCAGAAGTCCTTGACAAAAACCAGCACAACAAACACTACAAAGCAAAAAAAAAAGAAAAACACACAGAACACATCACTCAAAATGGAAAATACCAAACTACACACAGCACATCACATACACCCACAATGTCAATTAGAACTTGTAAAAGCAGTGTCAAATTAAAAGTAATGCTGCCTTAAGGTAACATGTTTTCATTCCACAAATATTCTCTGTCCCATTCACTTTATTGAAACCATCACAACAGTCAAACTCGAACATGCAATTTCCTGTTTCAGTGCAATGTCCAGGTGGTTTTGGCAGCTTCTCTGGTCAGAGTTAAGCGAATAGAAACACTACTGCCATGTGTGGGTGAAAAAATGCACCCCTTTCATTCATATCAATGGAAGCAGTGCATTGATATAGTAGGGGTGCCAACATAGAGAGCTATGGTAACACACCAGCAGGACCTTCTGGCAAATAAGTGGAGCCTGGTTAAACTTATGCTGCAACACAAAATGATGTCATCTGGCAAGGTGCTATGCGTTGGCCAATCACAAGGGATGTGCAAAAAAACAGATTCATATAAGAATAGCGATTCTATCTCTCCTGATTTAGAACCAATTCAGAAATTCCAAGAATTGGTTCATATTTTCAGTCTTGCCACAACGCTGTTTTCCATTTCTTCCTGACATGAGTTAGCTCGCTAAATCCCATCGATGGAACCGTGCTGGTTTCTGCCCAGACCCAACTACATTTTAGAGTGATGTTTACAGATACTTTTTTCCATTTGACTGCAGTAGACACTTTTATAGGTCTCAAAGAAAAAAAATAATCACGCTGAATCAAATGTGAACATTTGCTACTCAATGTTAACCCTGAGTAAGATTTATTTTCCTTTAGTACACTCAGTCGATAGGAAACCAAGGCAGCCCTGAGACAAAGGGTAAAATGAATACTTAATACAAAAATAAAAATGACTGCAAAGATAAACGGCTAAGTGCAAAACTTCAATTAACTTAAATGCATACTTCAAATGACAAAATCAAGTTAAAGCTGCAAGCAGCGATGATTGGGCCCTTGCACCCTGGTGTACATGGTGCAGTTGTACTGTTTCAGTCACAGTCATGTAGATTTCTTTAGATCCAGGCGGTTTTCAGACAGTACAAGGAGATAAGCATCACTTCCTTTGTCCACTATTTTGCCTGCTGCTGGGGCTGCTTTTGTGAAATTTCATAGGGGGCGCTATGGAGCCAGTTTGCATCACTGTTTGAATATTGTAATGTAGATGTGCTCAGTCCTGGACTTGTATCAAACATGCAAAGTTCCAGGCAGATCCCGCCATGTACACTAAAGTTATAGCAATGTCCTCTGTAATGGCAAAACATCAAAACTCAACACCACGCCACAGCCAAACGCTTCAGCATTAACTAAATCTTTTAATAACTTTACATTATGAACTAGTCTAGATGAGACACACTGATTTTGAAGTTGTTGTGATGAATTCTTTAGAAACAAGGTATGCGAAATGGCCAAAAAAAAAAAGCAAAAATTGATCAGTTTTTCTAAGATGGCCGACTCACTGTAGGATTTACAATATGGCTCCAAGAGGCTTTTTTGTGTGTCTTGATATGATGCATATTGCTTGTGAATTTCATTTTTCTACGTTAATCTAGAAGGCAAGGCTTCAATTTTGAAATTTTCAAGGGGGCGCTGTCGAGCCATATTTCCACACCATATTAACCACATAGGACTGCAGACGTGTCCATCAGTCTTTTCTGGCTCTTTTTCTTCAGACTCTCTCATTGCAACATTGTCAATATATCTCTCAGTTTTGTCTGGACTTACAGTCCCCTGAGGGACTTGTTCATCTGTCCTTACGTCCAAGACCTGGTTCAAGGTCAGCATTCTCTGGAACATTCTGCAAAGGGAGCCCCTGCTTATGGGGCACTAGGTTCATGACACCGGTCATGTCATGAGCAGGAAAGCCTCTCTGGTCTCTGTCGCCAGGAACAAGAGAGACTCCTATTTCTCCGTCATTTGGACTGCCTTGACTGCCCCCTGCCCAAACCCACTAAACAGGAGAGAAAAAAGGAGTAACCGTCTTGTTGCCTGCCACCTAGGAGACAAAGACACTTTTCCAGAGATTTGATTAGTGCAAAAATCACCTTCCTGAAAAGGATGAATTGATTCCTCTGATGGTTTGGGGAACCTGTCAGCCACCTGTAAGTGACACCTTTTCAAAATCTCTGTTAGTTTTCTCACATACACATTCAGGAACTCATCCGTCCAAATCAGAGTAACTTTGTGTGGTGTCAGAGGGGATTGTCCCTGTGGACTTTGATCTCCCCATCAACACTTCATAAGGACTCAGTCCTGTAGTTGTGCTTGGTGCACTTCAAATGGAATACAGCACAATAGGCAGTGCATCAGTTCATTTCAGCCCTGTGGCCATTACAGTATTGTTCAGTCTCTCTTTGATAGTTGCATTCATTCTTTCTACTTGACCTGAACTCTGTGGGTGATAAGAAACATTCAACTCCCACTTGAACTCTAAGATATCTGACAATCCCTGAGTGTTTTTTTTTTCTTAACACAAAAACTGGACCTCTGTCACTATCTATTCCCTGTAGTACTCAATACCTAGGGATTATATCTTTTAGTAGGCACTTTATAACTGTTTTTGCATCTTCTTTTTTGTTGCAAAACTCTCATCCACTTTGAGAACTTATCGGTTATGACTAACAAATATTTGTAGCCTTGACAGTTCAGACAATGTAGAAAATCTCTTTGCATATTTACAAAGGGACCTGATGGAGGTTCGGAATGGTCATACTTCATCGTGCTGTTCCTCTTTCTGGTCTGTTGGCATATCCTACAACTATCCATAAGTGTTTGTGAGACTTCATCAACATTGTGAGCAAATAACGTCATTCATCACCCTTCTTCCTACATATGCACATGTAGGAGAGCTCGAGTACGAACCAGTCAACCATCAAGGTGGAGCTACTAGCTAAACTCTGCATCAGCTGTACGACCTTTACGCAACTAAAGCCTTCGCTCTCTCATAGGTGTGAGTTTGCATTGTCACAACATCATGAGCAGCACCAAATGCATATCATGAGTCAGTGTAGATAGTGGTGAACTTATCAGAAGCAAGAATACAAGCTCGAGTAAGAGCATACAGCTCTGCTGCCTGAGCTGAGATTCCTGGAGGCAGTGCTTTTGCTCCTAGTATTCCTCATCATTCATTCATTAAAAAAATACAAAAGTGACTGACTTTTATACCATTAAAGTGGAAAAATGTCATACGGTAAAACGGCAGTCACTTGATGTCAGAGAAGACAACTACATTTAAAATTAAAGCTGTGAGCAGTGTTGGACGGGCCTTTGCTCCGCACATACGCCAGGACTCGGCGCTGTCTGAGGGCGTCCGTCACACTCTCACAGATGTGTCCAGATCCGAGCTGACGGGTGTGACTTGGCAGCCCTGTAAAGTGCAGTGCAGATAGGAGCATGTACAGGAGAGTTACACCAACTGTCCCTGTCACGGCGAAAACATCAAATATCAACGGTGTGAGAATGACATTTTTCTGCAAGGTCTGTCTGGCTCACAGAACTCATCAAAATTAAGCAAGTGTTGTGCCTCTGTACTGCCTCTGTACTGTAAGTTAAAGTATTACATTGAAAACTTGTGCCAAGTTTGTGTGTAAAACAATTTAATGTCCACAATTTAATGTGTAAGTGCAGGTGGACACAGAGGAATATTCATATATTTCATTGGAGAGTGATCAAAGGGCTAGATGCTGGGGATATAATAAAGGAAAAACTGCAGTACTGTGCTAGTAATATAATGAAGGAGAAACTGCAGCACAGAGCTGCAAAATGTAGTCAGGTCTATTTATCTAGCACTGTATTACTAATCAGGCAGCCCCATTGCATGTGTCCATTTTAGCTGCAGTCAGGTGTTGATTCCTCCCACTCCTGTCTGCTGGAAGAACAGGAGAGAGGAGAGAGGAGAAGAGTTCTTCTCCTGTGTAAATAAGAACATAGAGGCCTTAACTTTTGGCCAAATTGGACTGAACATATGTGTACCGTAGGAATTTTCGTTGCGAGTCCACTGGTACAGGTTTGAAAGTCGTGTGACGTATAGGTTAGACGGCAGCTCTTAATTGAGAGAGAGTGGATATGCTCAGGGAATGCCTCTCCCATTGAAACGCATTATAAGTGGAAATATCACTCACTGACTATATGGCCATAAAATCATCAACGTAGTACGAGTTATTACAAAGTTTTTAACAACTTTTGTTCAGCACAGTCTCGTGAGTGATATATTACAATCTGAATCCAAAAACATTAATGCCCCAAGAGAAGTTTTTGTTTGACCCGGAAATTGCAGAAAAATCTGACTTTTGTGTCAGTTTTGGGACCCAGGCTGAGGGATGTGACTGGGCAGCCATGTAAAGTGCAGTGCAGATAGGAGTATGTACAATAAAGTAAATTACAGCTGCAAGCAGCGTTTGACGGGCATGAGCTCCCCCTCGCACGCCGGGACCCGGTGCCGTCCCATGGCTTCCATCACACTCGCCGCCCGCCAACCCGGTGCGAGGGGTGTGACTCTGCAGCCATGTGGAGTTCGGTGCAGACAGGAGCGTGTACAGTGAAGTCGTAGCAAGCTCCCTGTCATGGCGAGACATGACATGTCAACGGTGTGAGAATGACAAATTTCTGCTGAAGAGAAGTGTGTGTGGAAAGCTTCTGATAAGTTTGTGTGAAAAATGAATCAATTTTCTACTTTTCATCAGGTGCATTTTTTTTTTTAAAAAGTAAAGACTTGTAAGCCACATGACCTGGTAAAAGTTAGATTTAAATGTGTACAATCAAGTGTGCAGAGGCAATATGAGAAACTGCAGGCAGACACAGAGAAGTACTCATATAATTGAATGGAAACTGTGAGTGAAGTCCCATTGCATGCATCTGTGTCTGTGTGTGTGTGTGTGTGTGTGTGGGAGCTGGTGTCAGGTGTTGACTCCACCCCCTCCTGCAGCTGCTGGCTAGAGCAGAGAAGAAAGGAGAGAATAGTTTTACCCCTGTTTAGAAAATTACATAGAAGCTGTGAGCTTTGCCCATTTGAACTGAGCTTTAATTAAAGCTGCAAGCAGCGTTGGACGGGCATGAGCCCCCCGCACGCGTCGGGACCCGGCACCATGGCATCCGTCACACTCGCCGCCCGCGAGCCCGGTGCGAGGAGCGTGAGTCTGCAGCCATGTGGAGTTCGGTGCAGACAGGAGTGTGTACAGTGAAGTCGTAGCAAGCTCCCTGTTATGGCTAAACATGACATGTCAACGGTGTGAGAATGACAAATTTCTGCTGAAGGAGAAGTGTGTGTGGAAAGCTTCTGATAGGTTTGTGTGAAAAATAAATCAATTTTCTACTTTTCATCAGGTGCGTTTTTTTTTTAAAAAGTAAAGACTTGTAAGCCACATGACCCATGTAGTTATGTATATAATCTCCACTTATAAACACTATAACATATAACATATCCAAACATCACTCATAACTGCATCATCGCTGTCATTGACATTTGTCACGTCTTACATGGCTATCAAAAGAGATGAGAAACAACATTATAACTACTAAGAAAAATATTCAGCTTCTCTTATAAATGCACTGAACACACAGCTGGACTAGGCAGCAGCTAACACAGTGAAACTGCGGCTCATTATAACTACACACGGCATGCTTGAGCCCCTGGTAGTCCACCGAGATTTGGGACCATACATATATCATACACGTCGTTTTATTACACAATCAGAAAAAACCCACAAAAAGAGATGACTGTGCTGTTTGATTTCACTCGCGGAGCACTTCCGGTAAATAACCACGGAGCACTGAGGGACAGGAGGCCGAGCTCCCGCTACTCACGGGACTACTCCGACCCCACATAACAATGAGTTTGACTTTTTTTAACTCTTTATTTACACCTCACTATACCCATCTATAAGTGTATAAACATCGATATGGCTACGGATGCCATCCCCGTTCTGATTATCACCGTACAATGGCTTGTATATTGACAGGACGCCCAAGATGGCGGTCACAGCGTCACAGCGGTTACGCTGCAAAATTTAATTTAAAAATCAAAATTACTACTCCAATGACTCCTGTAATATTATTAACAACATTAAGTCAGGTAAATTCTGATTATTTTAATAATCATATTAATCATTTTTTTATGGTTGATAACTGCAACAAGAAAGAGCCTGAATATTAAACAATAGAGAAACATACGTCCGATCACTGTCATAACCCGCTGAATAAAAGGCTTAGATTAACACCGCTGTAATATGTCTCACTCACTCTGCTGCTCGTTTAATGACAAACGATAAAAAAAACTCCTGTCTGCTACGGAGGCTTGATTGACAGGCAGGCGGGACTTATAGTTAATAACTGCAACGACGAAAGAGCCTGCATATTAAACAATACAGAAACATATACAATGTGTACAGAATATAAATGTTCTTGACAAAATCAATTTTCTACCTTTTTTTATCACGTGCATTTTAAAAAAAAGTAAAGCGGTGTAAGACACATGACATGAAATTTTGACTGAAACGTGTACAATCAAGTGTGCAGAGGCAATGAGAAACTGCAGGCAGACACAAAGAAGTACTCCTGTATTTGAATGGAGAGTGTGAGTGAAGGCACAATTTGTTGTGTAGAGACGTGTGTGTGGCTCACCCCAGTGTCATCAACATTATGTAAGTTTTGTGCCTCTGTACCCTCATTTAAATTATTACATTGAAAGCTTCTGATAAGTTTGTGTGTAAACTAAATCAATTTTCTAATTTTCATCAAGTGCATTTTTAGAAAAGATTTGTAACCCACATGACCTGATCATAGCTTGTTTGAAGTGTGCCATCAAGTGTGGATTATTATCGAATTTCGCCAGACCGGATGTGCCTGCCAAATTTTGTGATTTTTTGAGCATGTTTAGGGGGTCAAATTAAGCGTTGAAGTGGTGTAATAAGAAAAAAAGAAAGAAACAAACAAACAAACTGCACAGTAACAATAGTGTCTTCGCCCTGTTCCAGGGCTCAGGCCCTAATGATAAAAAAAAATAGGTAAAAATCAATTTTCAAAAATCAATCAATTTTTGTCTGTGGCATATTGTATAGAATGTATAGAAAAGCATGGTTAAGTATTAATAGGATATATCTTGAAGAAATATCATTTATATCTAAAACGTTTAACCAAGGACAGATTTCCCTCAATGTCATTCGGTAAAACAAATTTTGGAAGTCATTTTGAATTGTAGATAAATGACTCGTGTCATGATGACATCACTCAGAGGACCCCTGACGACCACCAGAGTTGGAGGTAAGTTCAAAAATGTACTCCTTTTTTAAGTTAATATCACCTCTGTATCACAGATTTCAATGTCAAGTTATAGATTTAATTATATAATATTTAATTAAAGCTGCAAGCAGCATTGGACGGGCCTTTGTCCCGTGCGCACGCCAGGAAACAGTGCCGTCACAGGGCATCCGTCACACTCTCGTGGATGTCTCCAGACCCGGGCTGAAGGGTGTGACTCGGCAGCCATGTAAAGTGCAGTGCAGATAAGAGCATGTACAGTAAAGTTATAGCAACTTCCCCTGTCATGGCGAAACATCAAATCTCAGCGGTGTGAGAATGACAATTTCTGCAGAGAGATGTGTGTCTGGCTCACACCAGTGTCATCAAAATTATGCAAGTTTTGTGCCCCTGTACTGTCATTTAAATTAATACATTGAAAACTTGCGATAAGTTTGTGTGTAAAATAAATTTCCTCATTTTCATTGAGTGCATTTTTAGAAAAGTAAAGAATTGTAACCCACATGACCTGATAAAAGTTTGATTTAAATGTGTACTATCAAGTGTGCAGAGATAATGAGAAACTGCAGCCAGACAAAGAAAAATACTGATGTATTTGAATGGAGAGTGTGAGTGAAGGCACAATTTGTTGTCTAGAGACAAGAAGTAACAGCAATGGACCCAGAGGAATAGTCATATATTTCAAAGGAGAGTGATCAAAGTGCTAGGTGCTGGTGATATAATAAAGGAAAAACTACAGTACAGAGTTCAAAATGTAGTTATGACTATTTATCCACAGCACTGTATGACCCACCAGGCAGCCTCAGAGCCTGTCAGTGAGCTGAAGGAGCTGTCACCCCTCCCCCTCTTCTGCATGTTAGAAGAGCATGAGAGAAGAGAGAAGAATCCTTCTCTTGTGAAGAGAAGTACATACCATGGCATGACTTTGGCCAAATGGGACTGAAAAAAATCATGTCTTTGTAGGAATTTTTGTTGCGAATCCATTGATACAGATTTGAAAGTGATGACTTATAGTTTAGATGGCAGACTGTAATTGAGAGAGAGTGTGCATGCTCAGAGAATGCCTCTCCCATTGAAATGTATTATAAGTAGAAATGTTGCACAGCAACTTTAAGGGCCCATAATATGAAAACCGTATGAGTTATTACAAAGTTTTCAATAACTTTTGTTCAGCACAGTCTTGTGAGTGATGTATTAAATCTCTGAAGCCAATAACATGAATGCCCTAGGAGGAGATAGATTTTGTTTGGAGCCTGAAATTTCCAAAAAATCTGACATTTGTGTGCGTTTTGCGGATTTCCTGTTGGATTTAGGTCTGGGGTGTCAGTGTATGATTTGTAGGTCTGGAGGAGACAAACAATTTAGTGTCTGTTCCATCTCTCTACGACATTCCTACGGGCTGTAGTGGCTGGGGGGGTAATTTTTACATATTATGAAATTTTTCGCCAGACCGGATGTGCCTGCCAAATTTGGTGAGTTTTTGAGCATGTTTAGGGGGTCAAATTAAGCATTGAAGTTGCGGTCTAAGAAAGAAAGAAAGAAAGAAAGAAGAAACAAACGCTATAGGAACAATAAGGTCTTCGCCCTGTTCCAGGGCATAGACCCTAAAATTTATTGATTTACCTATGAAATTTAAAGTTCATAAGTCATGGTCAAGGTCATTGTTAGCAACAGGTGGTCATGCAACTGCCTGTAGAGAAATATTGAAAATATATGAAATCTGTCTTGCGGAAAAACAAAATATGTCATTTGGACAAATGGTTTTACTAAATGACATGTTATCCTAAATGCCATAGAGGCAGTCAAATGCACCAATATCTACAGTGTACTTCATGTACTTTCATGAACTTCTCAGAGGAGTTCCATGGAAAGGGTGTACCAGAAGGTATTGGTGGTTCATTAAAGAGAAAAGCAGATGCATTTGTCCAGCAAGGAGGGGATATTCAGCAGAGGAATTGTTTTCCCTTCTGGAAAAGTCCAATTCTGACATAAAACTCTACTGGGTAACAGAAGAGGACATTGCTAGGGTGGATGAGGCTGTTTCTACTGCCTTGCCAGTAGTCAAAGGCACCTTGGGCATTCACCAAGTAATTACAGACACTCCTGGAAAGATCTCTCACAGAGAGCTGTCCTGTTTTTGCAAGTGTTTTGGAGTTACCTGCAAATGTTAGCCACCCATGGTCTTCGATTTTAACTCTTAAAAAGCATTCTGCACCACCAATCAAGAATAGGAAGACATGGCTGAAAAGATGGTCATTGTATCTTATGATGACAAGCCTTCGTGGGGCAGGTACTGAAGATTGTTGATGAAGAAATCAAGGTCACACATCTACAGGCAGTTCCTGTTATTTTAGTAAGCTGACACATTTCTGCACTTGATATGTTCCGAAGCTTGTACCCAATTCAACCATGACCACCATACCTCATGACCTGGTACTTAGCCAGGTCATGCAATTCCTATATACTGATCTAACTCCTACATATGTTTTACCAAAGAGAAAGTTAGTGCTCTTTTGAAATTAACTAGTGGCAAAAATCAAATTTTAAATTGGATTTACTTGTTCATATATTGTATAATACTTAAAACTGACAGTGTATTCATTCTTGTATGAAACAAGAAAACTGTTGCATTTTAATGTAATTAAAGTTTACTTTGGAGGCCCTGTGTATCTTTTGCATTATTCAGAGTAGTTAACTTTTTAGGTATACTATATGTGCCATGGTATTTTGCAGTTGTGTTATGTCATGTGGTAAAACAAAATGTCATATGGTAAAACTTTTATTTTTGAAACAAATATTTAAAAAATACTCTATTAAATGAGCTTGTGAATGAGCATAATGAAGGAGAGCTAATAAAATATAAACTTTTTCCTTTCTACTTGGAAGAAAAATGTAACAAATATTGACAAATGACATGATATCACCTTTAAAGACAAAATATCCAAAATTTGTAATTCTAGTGTTGACATGCTGCAACTGTGTATAGCATACTTGTGGATCAATAATTGCATTTTGATTGTAACAGTGTCATTAACATTCATTTTGATATAATATCGACAATTAGTTCATCTTACCGAATGACATTTTTAAGGGGTCTTTACAGATAAATGCATCAAAATGTCATATATCATTACCTTTTACAAGGGGCGGTAAAAAAAACAAAACAAAAAAAAAACACTTGTGGATTCACACATAAAAAGCTGAAAATAACACATTCTTCATAGATGTATCTCCACCGTGGCTCTTTCTTCTTCACATGAGTGTTTCTCCAACACAGCTCCTCCTCAGCAGCATGGGGGCTCCACAGGGGACTATACTGGCTCCATTCCTGTTCACACTGTATACCTCGGATTTCAAATACAACTCTGAGTCCTGCCACATCCAGAAATACTCTGATGACACTGCTATTGTGGCGTGTATCAGGAATGGCAAGGAATCCAAATATAGAGATCTAATAACAGTCTTCAGTGAATGGAGTCGACAAAATCGCCTTCAATTGAACACCTCAAAAACGAAGGAAATGATCATGGACTTCTGCAGGTCTAAGCCCCCTCTGGAGCCAGTGACAATCTGTGGGGTGGACATTGAAGTGGTGCACACCTACAAATATCTAGGGGTCCTTGTGGATGACAAGCTGGACTGGTCCCCTAACACCAACGCTCTCTACAGGAAGGGACAGAGCCGACTGTTCTTCCTGCGGACACTGAGGTCCTTTGATGTGTATGAGGAGATAATGACCATGTTCTATCACACGGTGGTGGCCAGTGCTCTCTCCACAGCCTCCTGGAACGACAGGAGTAGTTGTAGCAGGCGGCTCCTCTCTCTGTCCTGTCGGAGGTCCTTCATCCCCACAGCAATCAGACTCTTCAATTTGAATTGACTTGGATTGTTTTGTTTTTTTTGTTGTTTTTTTATTGAGCTATGGACATTTTGAATTTCCCTTCAGGGGTTAATAAAGTATCAATCAATCAATTACTTCAATTTATTTTTTTGCTATTTTGATATTCGAAAATGTCACTGACCCAACTGCATAACCAGCGAGATGTGTTATCAGATGGTCTGCTAGCTGAACCATCAGTGTAAAGAATCATATCAGAATTAGCTATTTTGGTCTGCAACAAGTCTGGCCTTGGAGATGTACACAAGTCATTAGTTGTAATGCAGTCATGCTCATCATCTGTTTCAATCAGTGGAAGGAGTGAAGCGGGATTCAATGGAGGTGAGCACTTTAAAGTTATGTGTGGACCATGAAGAATGATTGATTGTTTCATAGCCTGAACGATATGCAACTGTCATGTGTTGAGTAGCAGAATGTGTTCAAGATGTGATGTACTGCATGTGGGATCTGCACAGTTATGAGCCAGTACAATGGGAGAAGATTTCTCAATCATGATGGCAACAGCAGCCACTGTTCTTAAGCAACCCGGCTTGTCAACAGGAGTTAGTCGAGAAGAGTAGTATGCAACTGACCGGTAATGAGACGTATGTTTTTGCACAAGAGTGCCTGTAACAAAGCCATCTTGTTCATGTACATGCAGATGGAACGGCTGATGATTGTCTGGCAGCCTCAATGCTGGAGCCAAGGTGAGAGCACGTTTCAGATCTTGAAAAGCTTTGTGCATGTCCTCAGTCCACTGCACCATGGAAGGAGCTGACCACAGTGTGGCAGCTCGCAAAGCAGAATCCATAGTAGTATACTCAAAAATCCAATGTCTTCAATAGTTAGCCATCCCCAAGAATGAGAGCATTTGCTTCTTGGTTGTGGGTGGAGGCATGTTAACCAGCAGTTTCAACCTCTCCGGTGACAACAGGCGCTGTCCATCTTTTCAAAACATGTCATCTCAGACTGACAAAATTTCAGCTTGGCAAGTGATGCTCTATGACACTCAGCTAGTCTCTGTAGGAGCAAGATGAAGTCCGTTGGACAAGCTTCCTGTGATGGTGAAGCTATCAAGAGGTCATCTGCATACTGCAGGAGAGTGGAGCCCCCTGGCAAGTGGAGGTCATCCAAGTCCTGTCACCGCTTGCGTAAACTGTACAACTCTCAACAAAAACAAAAAAACAGCCAAGTGTACTGTCTTCCCTTGAATGTTAATGCAAACATACTGGCTATCTGGATGCAACAGTACTGAGAGAAATACTGAAAAAAATCTATGACTGTGTAGTGTGTAGGGTTGGATGGTAGTGAAGCTAAAATCGAATTGGTGTGTGGCACAATTGGAGCTGTGGGTACTACAGTGCTATTAATAGTTTGCTAATCTTGTACAAAACGGCATTCATCTGGGCGGTTTGCTTTTGGAATGGGCAAATGGGTGTGTTGCATGGGCTCGTGGTTTTAACCAACACCTTGATATAATAGAGATTGAATGATACCTACAATACCAGCAATTGATTTGTGAGGCAAACTGTACTGTCTGATCGTTAGTAGCTTAGCATCAGACTTCAGTGTGACTTTAGTGTGTGATGAAAAAGCATGTGTAGCTCCTCTCAATGCGTGGCACTGGGCCACCATGCTTCCAAGTTGTTGTTGCTCACTGCCAGGAGCGACTGCTAGAGTGAATGTGAAAATTGAATCTTTATCATTAACCAATTTACACTGAGTCAGATATCCAGACTGGTATTGTACATCCCTGTGGACCAACAAACAAACAAACATTGTTTAGATTCGAACCCCTCTTGTCTATTCAGAAACACATTAGTCAGTTATCCTGAAGGGTTAAATGCTGCTGTACAATGAAAATGTCTCATAGCAGACATCAATGCTGCACATGCAAGTTTTTTTTGTTTGTTTTTTGCAACTTCTGAATGCTAGATATGGTCAAACTGGAAACTATGTTAAAAATTGCCAATGTAAAACAATACAAACAATCAACAGTGGATTGCAAAAAAATGAAATGCTTGAGCAGTCTTCTCATAATACTGTGTGAAGTATTAGGCCGTCTCTGTGTCATTTTTGGTCTGACTGCAGGCTCTGTGTTGTCACTAAGGTCTGTGTGAAACTCCTCCCCCTTGTGTCTGGCCCCTTGGATCTCAGTGTTGACCTCACTGTCCCCTGTGCTATCTTGTGCGTCTGTGTCTGTCTGTCTCTCTTCAGCTATGACAGCTAACTGCCTTTCCTTTCTCTCTTCTTTTCTCTTTGTGGCTGATAGGTGAAACTCTTCGTCTGTCTTCATCTGTTGTGTGAACTAGTTTGGTCAGTCATATTAGCAGTTGAAATGGGATTTTTAGTTTTAGTTTTTGATAGTTGTGGATAAGTTGAAATCACTTTTTTTTGTGGCTCTTGCAAAGGCACCTCAGCTTCTGTTAAAATGGTCAGCAAAGCTTGTGGAGGGGGAGCTTTCGTTTGGTGTTTTGCCCAACCATACATGATAGCTTTTGAAATGTCTTCTATATTATCATCATGCTGTTAACTTTCATCATTTCTGCAGCTCGTTTGCAATTTTGTTTCCAACATCAGCATATGACATATTTAACACAGTTCTTCACTGCTGTTCTGAACTCATCAGAAATACAGTCTCTGCTTTTTTAATCCAATCTCACTCTACACCAGTCATTCTCACAGGTGGGCCTCAGGGTGCCACCTAGTGGGCCGCGGCAGCAGTGGTACTGCCAAATGGCTCAAAAATTTTTTTGACTGGACCACAATGGCAGAGCCAGCCGGCCAGCCCTGTAACCACGGTTGTCCTTGAGTCAGTGAATGAATAATGAAGATTGGTCAACTAGACATTTAGAACATGCTCAAAACAACATAACAGCATCGGCATCATCACTAAAAATATCACTCCACTATTCATTAGAACAACAGACTTTGATGTCGTGCTAATAACAACATTCGCTCCTCGGTATACGAATGATGGTTAATTTGAATTGCGGAGATAGGTGAACTTGGCAAACTCGTTTTTTCTGTTGTCACTTTCAGCCGTAACTGTAACATTTGAAGATATGTAGTTAAACACAGTTGTCCACCCTATCTGAGGTTTTTAGTGGCTTTATTTTATGGTAAATGATAAATGGACTGTACTTGACTGTACTTGTATAGCGCTTTTCTACTCAAAGCGCTTTTTACATTACAAATCACATTCACCCATTCACACACATTCATACACTGAATGGGTACAGGGGCTACCATGCAAGGTCCAACCTGCCCATCAGAGGAAACTAAGCATTTATACACATTCACACTCTGATGGCACTCTGGTTTCTTGTCCAAGGACACATCGACAGGAAGAGCCGGGAATCGAACAGCCAATGTTCCGATTAGAGAACGACCCGCTCTACCTCCTGAGCCACAGCCGCCCCTGTACTGTGTTGCTTTGCCAGTGTGTTTTGTTTTTTTGTTTTTGTTTTGTTTTCGAAGGGGGGTGGGGGATCTGCAGTGAAAACCCGGAGCGGAGTTTTGAGTTGTCTTTCTTTAATGTTTGTGAAACTGGATTGAACTGAACTGATTAAGGATTGTGGAGAAAGCAAAACAGCCCCTTTACTGAGTGGATTGAACTCTGAGACTGCGGGACGTGTTACACACGCACACAGTCACACAAACACACACAAAACCCGAACTCGTCTTCACTCTTCATCGTTACCTGGCACCCCCATACACATCTAAACTTAGCAATTTTCTCCCCAGTTGAGAGTTATCTCACCTCCCACTCCAGCATCCTCCGTCAGCTGTGCCGGTGCTACTAATTTAAAAACGTCTGTGAAGTTTGCTGATGTAGTAGCTAAATCTGTGACGAGATTTAGCTAGCAAAGCAGTTTTGTGTTTATATGTGAGGTATTTATTCCGTTTGGGGAAATGCTGTGATCTCTAGAAAGCATTTGCTAAAGTCAGCAGGGACTAGAAATGTCAATGAAATGACAATGTTGCTAGATCGTTATTAAGGGTTGGTTTACTTGCTGGAGTAGTAAACTAGGCTTTATTTCATAGGATTCTACTGGTGTGAGTGATTGTTTTTCCAGGAATTAGTCATATCCCATGTGTTTCCATGGAAACTGAGTTAACAAGCAAAACTCTTATTTTTAAAGCGAACTGCCTCACAATATGGATAAATTTTGCTTATATCCTTTATATTATTGGTAAATGTTGTATAATCACAATATTACATTTGACTATTGACTTGTCTTTTTCGCCATGTTATGTTTTGTTTTGTGTATTTTTTCATTTATTTGGGAAGGTGGTCCTCGAAATTTTTTAACAATCAGATATGGACCTTGAGCTACAAAAGGTTGAGAACCCCTGAATTAGATGGTAATTCGCATGAGAAATTAAGTTATTTGAAGTATGCATTTGAGTTATTTGAAATTTTGCACTTAGCTGTATATCTTTGCAATCATTTTTATTTTTGTATTAAGTATTAATTTTACCCTTTGTCTCAGGGCCGCCTTGGTTTCCTATGGACTGAGTGTACTAAAGGAAAATAAATCTTACTCAAGGTTGAACATTGAGTAGCAAATGTTTACATTTGATTCAGCGTGATTATTTTTTTCTTTGAGACCTATAAAAGTGTCTACTGCAATTAAATGGAAAAAGTATCTGAAAACATCACTCTAAAATCAAATCTATGAATGAATTGAATTTGGAATTGATTTTGAATCAAGAATGTAGTCGATTTTGAATCATGAATCAATTATGAATTGAATCATGACCCCAAAAATCGGAATCGATTCATGAGATTTCCTGAATTGTGCATCCCTACCAATCACATACATGCAAGTGCACATTTCTGGTGGATTACTTTTTAATGTGAATGCTCTGTTTCTGCTGTTTTCTGCGAAAGATGAATCAATTGCTGCCACAATATTTTTCCAGAGCTGTAAAATTCTGTCTGTGAGTATTATAAATCACTGTGCACTGCTTTGGCTTCTTTTGACACCTCTCTTGCAAGTGTCTTTGGAGAAAAGTGTCTCCAAAATGACAACATAAATGATAACACCTTTTAAATAAATAAATCTGTAACTCCAACTAGACTTCCTAGTTGGAGTCTAGTTGGCTTGTCTCAGTGGGGCTTTAAACAACATGCCCCCACCAGCACAGCCTCTTGTACTGTTTTATTACAGGGTTTTTGGTCAGCAGGCAGGGGCAGGGACCTGGACTTGCTGGTCCCAGGCATCGTGAATTGGTTCTAAGGACATGGAACATCCATACCTCCGGATGCCGGAACTAGTGTGAGAGGTGGAGCGGTTTGTACAGATATAGATGGGCTCTATGCACCACACCAGCTATGGAACATAACTCCTGGAGAGGGGATGAACTCTTCTTTTCTGGACCATGTCCATGTTAGGAAAAGTAAAGACTTTTAACCCACATCACTGGATAAAATTTAGATTGAAAAGTGTACTATGAAGTGTGCAGAGACAAGAAGAAATTGCAGGTGGACAGGTTCTTTAGGGCCTGAGCCCTGAAAGGGCGAAGACCCTATTGTTACTGTTACTTTCTTTCTTTCTTAGTATGCAACTTCAACCCTGAATTTGACCCCCTAACCATACTCAAAAACTCATCAAATTTGGCCAAATTTGATAATATAAAAAAATTATCCCCCCAACCCCAAAATTACTCACTAGAGCCACCTAGGCGCTATTTGGGCCGCTACGCCCCTTAGGAATGTCGTAGAGACATCGAACCAACACTAAATTGTTTGTCTCCTCAAGACCTACAAATCATATGCTGACACAAAAGATAATTTCAATAATTTTCCGACTGAAACAAAAACTATCTCCTCCTAGGCCGGTCATGTTTTTGGCTTCAGATATCATCACATATCACTCAGGAGACTGTGCTGAACAAAAGTTATTAAAAACTTTGTAATAACCCCTACGGTTTTCTAAATATCTGCCCTGAAAGTCGGTGAGCGACATCGCCACTTATAATGCGTTTCAATGGGAGAGCCTTTCCCTCTGTCAATTACGTCACATGACGAAATCTGTACCACTGGATTCGCGACGAAAGGGCCTACTAAGAGCATATATTTTCAGTCCAATTTGGCCTATATGTACTAGTTTACATAAGAGAAGAAGTTTTCTCTCCTCTCAGACTTCCAGAGTGCAGCAGTGGGCGGAGTCAGCAGTTGACTCCAGATCAAAGGGAGACATGCTATGAGAATGCATGATGAGTAATACATTGCTGTAGATCATTAGGAGCTTTGTACTGCAGTATTTCCGTCATTATATAAGAAATATGACATATATGACTATTCCTCTGAGTCCACACATTTCTTTTACACATCATCTTTTACACTTTAACTCATCAGAAGTTTTCTACATATTGATTCAGATTACAGTAAAGGGGCACAATACTTGCATAATTTTGATAACACTGCTGTGAGGCACACACACACATCTCATTCTGCAAAAAGTTATCATTCTCACACCATTGAAATTTGATGTTTTGTGATGACAGGGAAGTTGCGATAACTTTACTGTACATGCTCCTATCTGCACTGAACTTAACATGGCAGCCGAGTCACATCCCTTAGACCAGGTCCACAGACAGTGAGTGTGACAGACGCCCTCGGATGGCACCGCATCACGGCGTGCGCGCGGGGAAGGCCCGTCCAACACTGCTTGCAGCTTTAATTTGGGCCTGAGCCCTGGAACAGGACGAAGACCCTATTGTTCCTGTACTTTCTTTCTTTCTTATTATTACGCGACTTCAATGCCTAATTTGACCCCCTAAACATGCTCAAAAACTCACCAAATTTGGCATGTTTGGCAGGTCTGGCGAAAAATTTGATAATCTGTAAAAATTATCCCCACCCCATGCCCAGAAAGTACTCTACTGCACCACCTTGGTGTCTATTTCGGCTGCTATGGCCCGCAAGAATGTTGTAGAGAGATGGATCCAACACTAAATTTTTCATTTTCTCAAGACCTAAAAATCATACACTGACACCCCAGACCTAAATCCAACAGGAAATCCGCTAAACGCTCACAAATGTCAGATTTTTCTGCAATTTCCGGGTCCAAACAAAAACTATCTACTCTTAGGGCATTCATGTTATTGGCTTCAAATTGTAATATATCACTCACGAGACTGTGCTGAACAAAAGCTGTTAAAAACTTTGTAATAACTCGTATGGTTTTCATAATATCTATAGTCAAACCTGGTGTGCGACATTCAGCTTATAATGTGTTTCAATGGGAGAGGCTTTCCCTGAGCATGTCACCTTTCTGTCAATTAAGGGCTTCCATCTAAACAATAAGTAACACGACTTTCAAACCTGTACCAGTGGACTCGCGATGAAAATTCCTACAAAAATCTGATATTTTCAATTGATAATTTCAATTCGGCCAAAAGTTAAGGCCTCTTTGTACTTCTTTACACAGGAGAAGAACTCTTCTCTCCTCTCTCTGGCTCTTCCAGGAGGCAGGAGTGGGAGGAGTCTAGGTGACTGCAGCTCAAACAGACACATGCAATGAGGCTGCCTGATTAGTAATACATTGCTGTAGATGAATAGATATAACTACATTTGAAGCTTTGTACTGCAGTTTCTCCTTTATTATATATGAAATGACTATTCCTTTGTGTCCACTTGCTGTTACTTCTTGTCTTTACACAACAAATTGTGCCTTCACTCACACTCTACATTCAAATACATGACTACTTCTCTGTGTCTGCTTGCAGTTTCTAATTGATGCCTCTGCACACTTGATAGTTCACATATCACTCAAACTTTTATCAGGTCATGTGGGTTACTAGTCTTTACTTTTCTAAAAATGCACTTGATGAAAATTAGGAAATTGATTTCTTTTACACACAAATTTATCAGAAGCTTTCTGTGTATTAATTTCAATGACAGTACAGGGGCACAAAACTTTTTCACTTTTAACATTTTTTTCATAACACTGCTGTGAGCCACACACATCTCATTCTGCAAATTATTCTGCATTATCATCCTCACACCATGAGATTTGACATTTCGCAGTGACAGGGGAAGTTGCTATAACTTTACTGTACATGCTCCTATCTGCACTGCACTTAACATGGCTGCTGAGTCACCCCCCTTAGCCTGGGTCACGAGACATCTACGCGAGTGTGACAGACGTGTTATGAAAAGTACATATAGGCCATGAATTTCACCCCAATGGGACTGAAAATATCAGATTTTTTTTTTAGGAATTTTCATTGTGAGTCCACTGGTACAGGTTTGAAAGTCATGTGACGTATAACTTAGACAGTAGCCCTTAATTGACAGGTAGTTGACATACTCAAGGAATGCCTCTCCCATTGAAACACATTATAATGATGATTGATTACACATTATAATTATGATTTTTACAGATTATCGAATTTTTCGCTGGACCGGATGTACCTGCCAAATTTGGTGAGTTTTTGAGCATGTTTAGGGGGTCAAATTAGGAGTTGAAATTGTGGAATAATAAGAAAGAAAAGAATATTAAAATTTGAAGCCAATAACATGAACGTCCTGGGAGGAGATAGCTCTGCTACAGACCCCAAAATGGCCAACAACTTAGTGTTGGCTCCATCTCTCTACGACATTCCTATGGGCTGTAGCAGCCGAAATAGCGCTGTAGAGTACTTTCTGGGCATGGGGGTAATTTTTACAGATTATCAAATTTTTCGCTTGACTGGACACGTGCCAAATTTGGTGAGTTTTCGAGCATGTTTAGGGGCTCAAATTAAGCGTTGAAGTTGCGGCATTAATTAGGGCTAAGGCCCTAATTAAAGCTGCAAGCAGCCTTGGACGAGCCATTGCCTACGCGCAAGCTGGGATGTGGCGCCATCCAAGGGCATCTGTCACATTTGCGTGGATGTCTCCGGACCCAGCCTTAGGGGTGTGACTCGGCAGTCATGTAAAGTGCACTGCAAATAGGAGCATATACAGTATAGTTATAGCAACATCCCCTGTCATGGCGAAACAGTGAGGGTGACAAATTTCTGCAAAGTGAAACATGTCTGTCACAGCAGTGTCATCAAAATTAAGTAATTTTTTTTTCTAATTTTCATCAAGTGCATTTTTAGAAAAGTAAAGAATTGTAACCCACATGACCTGAAAAGTTTGATTGAAATGTGTACTGTGAGGTGTGCAGAGACGATGAGAAACTGCAGCCAGACAGAGAAATAGTCATGTATTTTAATGGAGAGTGTGAGTGAAAGCACAATTGTTTATGTTGAGTAAGAAGTAAATGGTGGACACAGAGGAATAGTCATATATTTCAATGGAGAGTGATCAAAGTCCCAGGTGCTGTATGACCAGGCAGCCTCAGTGCATGTGTCAGTGAGCAGAAGGAGGTCTCACCCCTCCCCTGCTTCTCAAGTGGAGAGCCAGAGCTGAGAGAAATTTTGTTGTGGAAATAATTAAATGCCGCCCATGACTTTGACCAAATCCCATTTTTGTCGTGAATCCAGTGATGCAGGTTTGAAAGTGGTCTGACTTATAGTTTGGACAGCAGCCAGCTAAGTAGGTGACGTAGCCCATGCTCAGAAATGTCCTCTCCATTGGATTGCATTGTAAGTTGAAATGTCACACAACAACTTGAAGTGCTCATAAAATCTAAACTGTACGAGTTAGGGTTAAGTACAGTCAGTTTATTTGTAGTGTCCGTCAATGGGTTTGTTTCTATATAAAAAAGTAAAACCATGGTATAGGCGGTGGGCAAGTAATGTAATCGGTGTATGTCCCAACACCGGTAACATCGACCACCACAGCATGCCTATGTTGTATTAGACTGTTGGGGTGAGGAAAGAGATGAGCCAGAGGGCAAAGCTCTGAATTTACCAGTCCATCTATATGCCAATTATCATCTATCATCACAAGCTTTGGGTAATGACTGAAAGAATGACATTGCGGATATAAGCAGCCGAAATGAGTGTCCTCTGGAGAGTGTCTGGGCTCAATTTTAGAGCTAGGATGAAGAATTCAGACATCTGGGGGAGCTCAGAGTAGAGCCACTGCTCTTTCACATCAAAAGGAGCCAGCTGAGGTGGTTTGGGCTCCTGGTAAGGATGCCTCCTGGACGCCTCCCTCTGGAGGTGTTCCAGGCACGTCCAACTGGTAGGAGACCCCTGCCACTGCAAACCTAAAAATATTGTTACAATGGTCAATATTAATATGATTTGTAACAATTCATTATAATATAGATTTGAGGTCATTCAAATGCTGCTGTTGGAATCGACAATGGAACAGAGGGATCTGTGCTGATCTTGAACTGATGTGTTTATTTGTGTTTCGCAGAATCTTTGAGTTCCGTAAGATCATTGGAGACAGAGAGAGGTGTAAGACTCTGGTACCTGAGGACTATCCAGTTTACATAGATAAGGTACTCTATCTGCTCTCTCTTCATTGCTCACTTGTGTAACTATTTTTGGATTCTTACAGATAAGTGTTCTTATTTGTTCCTTTATGTCCAGACAGAGGAACACACTGACTGTAAGATCCACGATGGCTTCTTCATCTCTCCTCTGGAGCACTTGGTTCCTGGAATCCTGCCTACAGAGGCAGTGAAAGCCAGGTACAAAACATGACGTAGTCCTCCACCTCTACTGCTAATTTGATGGTGCCACAGCAGCTGATGTGAGCCCTGTGATTGCTGGAAGCTATTGAGAAATAGTTTCTGGGTGAAAAATAGAATTATAAGACTAATGTAGGGAATCCAGTAAGAAGAAAATTCAAAGAAAGGAACAGACGCATTGAAAATAGTTTGAGGAATTAGGGTGATAAATAAATTGAATGCCAGGTCTTCACAGTGTTCCATGTCCAAGATGCCAAGTGGTTGGTGTAGGGGTGCAGGAAATGACATCAGTCTAGACAGCTTGGTAGAGCAGTATGAACACCCAAATTATTCAGTATTAAATAAATATAGAAAAAGATATGAGGAAATAAATCATGCATAAAGTATAAAGCATACATCAGACAAAATAGGTGAATTATGAAATAAAGCCAAAATAAGCCAAAAAGCTAAATAAGATACAAGTGCTAAGTCATTATATGTGAGTCCTCATTGTGTGTGTGTGTGTGTGTGTGTGTGTGTGTTGTTTAAGGTTCCAGTTTATAGTTCCTAAGAGATGGCAGAAGAACAGACCAGTATGTATCCACTTGGCTGGGACTGGAGATCATGTAAGTTTCCTAACCTTTTTAACCTCAACATAGCTTGAACCTTAACATGTACCCAGGTAGCCCCCACAAAGCAGAAAAAAGAGAAAGAGACCATCTTCTGTATCCAGATTTGCCTATTCAAGACTCAACCTCAACTTTATGCAAATAAGATCCATCCAGCAGAACGGGGTGGCCCTCAAAACTCAGATCAAATTTAAGCTGCAAGCAGTGTTGGATGGACCTTCGCTCCGTGCGCACACTGGGACATGGCCCTGTCCGAGGGCATCCATCACACTTGCGTATCCGGACCCGAGCTGAGGAGTGTGACTCGGTAGCCATGTAAAGTGCAGTGCATTTAGGAGCACGTACAGTAAAGTTATACCAACTGTCCCTGTCACGGTGAAACATCAAATGACAACTGCAAAGTGAAACATGTCTGTCTGCCTCACAGCAGTGTCAAATTATGTAATTTTTTTCTAATTTTCATCAAGTGCATTTTTAGAGAAGTAAAGAATTGTAACCCACATGACCTGAAAAGTTTGATTTAAATGTGTACTGTGAGGTGTGCAGAGACGATGAGAAACTGCAGCCAGACACAGAGAAATAGTCATGTATTTTAATGGAGAGTGTGAGTGAAGGCACAATTGTTTGTGTCGAGACAAGAAGTAAGTGGTGGACACAGAGGAATAGTCATATATTTCAATGGAGAGTGATCAAAGTGCTAGGTGCTGGTGATATAATAAAGGAAAAACTGCAGTACAAAGCTTCAAAATGTAGTTATGACTATGTATCTACAGCACTGTATTACCTACCAGGCAGCCTCAATGCATGTGTCCCTTTGAGCTGCACTGTGCTGTCGATCCTTCCCCCCTTCTGCATGTGAGGTGGAGAGGAAAGAGAAGAGTGGAAATAATTACATACTGCCCATACACATGACTTTGGCCAAATCACACTTTTTATTTTTATATATTATCAAATTTTTCGCTGGACCTGGTGTGCATGCCAAATTTGGTGAATTTTTGAGCATATTTAGGGGGTCAAATTAAGCGTCGAGGTGTAAGAAAGAAGAAGAAACAAACGGACGTGGAAAAATAGGGCTTCGCGCTGTTCCAGCGCTCAGACCCCAACTATCAACCTAGACAAGCCTGATCAAATATGAATCAATATTCTGTTACCTATTTCTCACCTCAAATCTTTTCAGAAACATACTTTAGTTTACTGGTTAGCTGTAAAATGAGATTGTGTCTTTACACAGCCGCCATGTTGAAAACGACAGGGCAAAAAACAAACACCACCCAACTCACAGTATGTCACCCGTGATAACACCCAGCGGCCAGAGTGTTCATTGGTCCAGTGCGTCCAGATCATAAACTGTAAAAATATGGGCGCAGCCACCATGATGTGACCCATTGGTTTCTGAAGAGTTGTTTTGAAGCTTGAAGTAGGTAGCTCCAGTGTTTGCCATCTTGGCAGTGCCTGAAGCCGCCTAACTCCCGGCTTATCCAAAATGGGCAAAGAGGTGGAGCTGAGGTGGGCCAAATGAAGCCTGGTTGCTGAAACAACCCACCTACTGGCTATCAACCTGTCACTCAAAGTGACAGGTCGCTAGCCAGCATAACTTAATTATGCATAACTTTATGGCTTAAAAAATGTAAATTGATAAATTATAAAAGATATAAAAATTCACCCCCCCGTACACTTGTCATGAAAGGGGAACGAAAGTAACGAAAACCATTTTTGTACTAGGCTGTAAACATTTTTATTAGGGCCTGAGCACTGCAAGTGCGAAGACCCTATTGTTCCTGTCCTGCTTGTTTCTTATACTTTTTCTTTCTTTCTTATGCTGTGATTCAAAGCTTAATTTGACCCCCTAAATATGCTCAAATTCTCACCAAATTTGGCATTTTTATGTGGAAAAATGAACCCCCCCCTCATGCCTAGAAAGCACTCAATAGCGCAACCCAGGTATCTAATCCAGCTGCTACAGCCCGTAGGAATGTCATAGAGAGAAGGAACCAAAACTCAATTGTTCGTTTCCCCTAGACCTACAAATCTAACGCTCACACCCCAGACCTAAATCTAACAGGAAATCCACAATACATTCATGAAACAGTTGCTGAACCTCTGTCAGCCCAGGTCTGGAGACATCTATATGCTTTTGACACAAGCCATTTGAAATGCATGCAGGGGTGAAGGCCCGTCCAATGCTGCTTGCAGCTTTATCAGGGCCTGAGCACTGGAACAGTGTGAAGACCTGTTGTTCCTGTTCTGTTTCTTTCTTTCTTTTTCTTTTTCTTTCTGTCTTTCTTTCTTTCTTTCTTTCTTTCTTATCATACTGTGAATTCAAACCTGAATTTGACCCCCTAAACATGCTCAAAAACTCACCAAATTTGACACACACACATCAGGTCCGATGAAATATTTGATAATATGTCAAAATTATCCCCCACAGTGCCTAGAAAGTGTTCCTTAGCACCACCTAGGTGTCTATTTCAGACCTTATGGCCCATAGGAATGTCATAGAGAGATGGAACCAAAATTCAATACCAATGATTATCCATATTCATCTCTGATGAATATAGTGGAGGACTGGTATATGTACTATGTCAGTTTCCATGTCTTAACATGAAAAGAACTAATGTCATCGGTGTGTATGTGTGTGTGTGTGTGTGTGCGCGTGTGTGTGCAGTTTTTCTGGCGTCGGAGGACCCTGATGGCCAGGCCTATGATCAAAGAGACAGGAATGGCTTCACTGCTTCTGGAAAACCCTTATTATATCCTTCTCTTATGTTTTCACATCTGCTTTTTTTGCCCCTGGTACTCCATATTGTCTGCATCCTACTGTTATACTATGGCACTTTTGACTATGTAGTAACCAACTTTTAAAAGGTTCTATTTTTCTCTGAAACATTTGTGTGCTGTGTCAAAAGATACAAGCTTAAATCATAAATTACAGCATTTCTATAGTTTGAATCACTTGGAACTTTAGCTAGTAAATAATATGGTAAATGGTCACATGATGAGTTACTGCTGTTCTAAAGGTCACTTCAGTGGTTTAAATGGACCGTACTTGTATAGCACTCTTCTAGTCTTCTGACCACTCAGCGCTTTTACACTACAAATAACCCATTCACATACATTCATACACCATACAAGATCCCAACCTGCCCATCAGAGGAAAGCTAACCATTCATACACATTCACACACTGATGGCACAGCCAACACATGATTATTCAATTCAATTCAATTTTATTTATATAGCGCCAAATCACAACACAAAGTCATCTCAGGGCACTTTTACACGGAGCAGGTCTAGACCATGCTCATCCCCTTTAACGGAAAGAAACCTAAGGCAGACCCCGGCTCTGGGTGGGTGGCCATCTGCCTTGACCGGTTGGGTTGAGAGAGAGAAAGAGAGAGAGAGAGAGATGGGTGGGGGGGTGTACACAGTGAAAGAGAACAGCAACAACAACAATAGACAACAAGCAGCAGCAACAGCAGGAACAGCTGGCGGAGGGCAGAAGAAGGACAACAACACACCAGCATGATCTATGGTTTATGGAGCTTCCTGTGGATTAGAAAGCACAAAGAACTCCGGGGAAGAAGTAAAGTTAGTAATTAGTGGATTAGTGCATTGCATTAGTGGTAATAAAATACATAGAGATGGAGAAGAGGAGAGAGAAGCTCAGTGCATCAATGGAAGTCCCCCGGCAGTCTAGGCCTATAGCAGCATAACTAAGGGCTGATCCAAGGCAAGTCAGATCAGACCTAACTATAAGCTTTATCAAAAAGGAAAGCTTAAGCCTACTCTTAAACATAGAGAGGGTGTCTGCCCCTCGGGCCGAATCTGGGAGATGGTTCCACAAGAGAGGAGCCTGATAGCTTAGATTATACTAGTATAATTTTCAAATATATTTCAAACTCCACACGTTTGATTTGAAACACAGGCTCATAGGCTTATAGAGTTACAGTCTCCAAGGCAAAGCTGGGATACAGTGCATTCAGAAAATATTCAGATCCCTTCACTTTTTCACATTTTGTTATCTTGCAGCCTTCAAACTTTATTTGCATATCATTTTTCATACAATACAATCTAAGACAAAGTGCTTTACACAATAAGAACAATACAATCAAACAAACAAATTCAGTGATTTGGCATGGCTTAGAAAGGAATACACCTGTCGATATAAGATCTCACAGCTGACATTGCATATCAGAGTAAAAACCAAGCCAAAGGAACTGCCTGCAGAGCTCAGAGACAGGATTGTGTCGATGCAGAGATCTGGGGAAGGCTACAAAAAAATTCTGCTGCATTGAAGGTCCCCAAGAGCACAATGGCCTCCATAATTCTTGAATGGAAGAAGTTTGGCCACCCAGGCAAACTGAGAAATCAGGGGAGAAGGGCCTTGATAACCAAGAATCCGATGGTCACTCTGGCTGAGCTCCAGAGGTCCTGTGTAGAGATGGGAGAAATTTCCAGAAGGACAACCATCACTGCAACACATCAATCTGGGCTTTATGGCAGAGTGGTTAGATGGAAACCTATCTTCTGTGAAAGACACAGGAAAGCCCACTTAAAGTTTGCAAAAAAGCACCTAAAGGGCCTCTAGACTGTGGGAAAAAGTTCTCTGGTCTCATAAAACCAAGATTGAACTGACTGAACTGGCCTTAATTCTAAGCGTCATGTCTGGAGGAAACCAGGCAGCACTCATCACCTGACCAATACCATCCCAATGGTGAAGCATGGTAGTGATGGCAGCATCATGCTGTGGGGTGTTTTTCAGCAGCAGGGACTTTGGGACTGGTCAGGGTTGAGGGAAAACTGAATGAAGCAACCTTCCAACAGGACAATGGCCCTAAGCACACAGCCAAGACAACACAGCAGTGGCATGAGTGGCCACAGTAACACATTCTTTCTATGTGATAAGGACTCTGTCAGTGTCCTTGAGTGGCCCAGCCAGAGCCCCGACTTGAACTCAGTTGAACATCTCTGGAGAGACCTGAAAACGGTTGTCCACTGACAGCACCCATCAGTCCTGACAGAGTTTGAGAGGATCTGATGGGATGAATGGCAGAAAATCCCGAAATCCAGGTGTACAAAGCTTGTTGTGTCATACTCATGTTGGGAACAGGTAGGAGTGCGTTTGGTTATAAGCAATTGTCTATGACAATTATGAATTATGAAAAGAAAAGATTGTCAATGTCTATCAATAATTCTGGCATCAACTGTTAAAGCACCTCACAGGGGGTGAGAAGCACAGTTGATTAAGGGCAATAATTAGTAATTATCAAGGATAATCAATTAATTATTAAAAATTGATAGAATTATTAACATGAACTAACAATTACGGGGCACCACCCTGAAACCGGGACCAATAACCAAACAGGGTAGTCTCATTTAGAGTTCATCTGGAATATCAATATCTTGAGGATATCAATGTTCACAATATGTTGCACAATAATCACAGAAGGACTTCTCTTTAAAGATAAAACAGTGTTTATTAAACTAAGCAAAATCGACAAAGTTAATGAATACTACAGTCAATAAACCACTAGTCTACATCTAATCTACAACAAAAGGGAGGTGTGTATGCCAAAAATAGCGACTTGGCCTGAGGTGGTGATGTCAGGGACGTGACTATGGGAGGAAGTCACGTCACGTGAGAACTGGATGGCGGAAAGATGGCGGGCTTGTGGTCAACACTAGCAAGATGGCGCCGCCTGGCAGTCGGCATCTTGCAGTCACCCAATTCCAAAAAAATACACGTGTCTGATGGCGGATGAGGAAGGACAAGCTGTGTTTGTTCGACGTTATCTGACCATCAGATGTGCCAACGAGGTGTCGGTGCATGTAAATGTGTGTGTGCGTGTTAGTCGCGAGAGAGAAGGGAAGAAGAGAAAAGCGATCGTGAGGAGCAAGAATCGGTTCCTTTGTCCACAGAGAGCATGTGCATGGACGGCAGTCTGTGACACACGTTGTCTGGTTTCTGACCGAGAAAGCAACGTTCTTTCACTCACGGTGGCACAAACACAGAAGCAGTCCTGAGTGGGACAAACACAAAACAACAATCTAGCGTGGTGAACACTACTAAACAGGCAGCAAACTTAACGCACTTCTAAGAGTAGGCAGGACAAAAGGACACGGTCCGTTAAGTCACTAGACTTATAGCTATGAAGCTGAGAAGCTTTATGCTACACGACAGCGCTGTTGCTGTTGAACACACACAATTAACACTGCCTCTGCCCAGACTTATGCCTCTTACGTGGTCGCTGTGGAAGCGAGCAGGGTGTGTGTAATCATCTGTTGGTCCAGCTCGGTTCCTCGACTCGGGCAATCTCTCGGCGGGCTGATTCTCGGCGGTGTGGCAGAGAAAACAGCAAAGTCGACACAGTCGGAAGTCCGCGTCTTCCTTAGAAACTCTGTTTCTCAATTCTGCAGGTCGTGCTGAGCAGTCGCTGTGTTGCAGCACAGGCAACTCTCACGGATCCGGAGCATGTTTGGATGAACATGGCGAAGTCTCATCTTGTCCGGCGAGGGGAGTCTTCAGTGAGGGGGAAATCACATGCACATGGGTACCTCCTTTAGTCTGGCTGACTCATCGGAGGACGTTATCGCTCCAGCGCTCAAAGAGACGTGAAGGCGCTGGTTGTGGGCTGTACCAGGATATTTAAAGGGGCGGTGATGTCATAGCTGCATCACAGGACCCTCTGCTGTGAAGGAGCGTCTCTGCCAATGAGCAGCGGCCCCCTGCTGAGGTGTGAAAACCGTGAAGCTTGCTGGGAAATGTAGTCTGCAGTGGGCTTCCATTGTCTTAAACAGCATTTGGCGCTGTTCCTTTGTCTCAGAACGACAAAGGAAAATGTGGTCAAGCTTTTCACATTACATGTAGGCCCTCTCTGTGTGACCCCATGCTGGTGGCCCCAACACTCAAGAAGACTCAAGGCTGTGCTTCCAAAGGTGCCTCAACTAAGTACTGAGTAAAGGGTCTGAATACTTATGTGATATTTCAGGTTTTCCTTTTTAATTAATTTGTAAAAACTTCTATTTTTTTGTCATTATGGGCTACTGAGTAGATTCATGAGGGGAACAATGAACATAAACAATTTTAGCATAAACCCGTAACATAACAAAATGTGAAAAAAGTAAAAGGGTCTGCATATTCTCTGACTGCACTGTAAGGCTGCTGATATCACTATTACATCATGAGGGTTATTTTCTCAGACTTGGCAAAGCTCCTTCAGAGCCACAGAAGACATACAACGGTTTTCTCAGGCTGAAGTACTCCCCATGACATGTAAAATGACTTTCATGTGTAAAATTAGCATGGTGCTCCTTTAAGTGTGTATATTCAGTGTTAATCTATTACCTAACAAGCTAACAGGTTTTACAAGCACAATCAATAATTTGCAAGCACAATAAATAAATATTTAAGAGTGTATTTGTTTGCAGCATGCATATACATGGAAATGGTTAGAAGACAGAATTAAGAAATTTGTTCTGATCTACATTGTAATGCTGCGGTCTGTTCATATGATTCTTGTTTTCTTTATCTGATGTCATGGAAATTGGTATGCTATCTGTGAACACATTTTCTATTCCTTGACTAACCTTTTACATGGCTATCGTAAACCCAAAGACCAACTGTAAGTTAACACCCCATCACACACCAGTAACTTATTTGGGCTTTTGATTTAAGACAGTGGACCAGAGTGTCTTAATAATGAGAAGAAAAATTTGAAATTTTCAAAACCAAGATGCCTGACAAAGGCTCAGGATATATTTGATAGCTACTTACATGTCATCATACTCAGTGCTGTAAGTGGTGACTTGCCAACAAGCTAACTCTTTGTACTCTGTATTTTGGTTTTAAAATCTGAAAAGAAGAAATCTGAACAGCCCTTAGTTTGTCAGAATCTGATGATGATTGTGGTCTTTGTAAAGTAATTGACTGGCACAGCATGTCTTTAGTACAACAAACATGTGCGTTGTCAGTAACATTGTTTATTTGTGGTTCAAATACAGACAGAAAGTTTGTATAAATACAGTAAAGCCCAAAATATTATATATTCTTTTGGCTGATAGAGATATGGAGATTTTAACAACATATCTGATATTCATGTCTTTCATGTCAAAAATTGCATTTTAATTGTGTGGCAGCAAAATTACAACTTCCATTAGATTTGTAATTTATATTTAAATATTTTGTTTTGTCTGTAACTTGCTGCATTTGTTTGACACTTGAGCATCACGCATATCCAAAAATTACAAAACTACTGCTTGGATATTTGGGATCTTGAACACATGACTTTGAGCAATCAATCTTGGATTGATTGTGTGTTCAAGCACACAATCAATCTGTGATTGCTTTTGCTTGTTACCAGTGAGAGTTTGGCAGGTAGGACTGGGTATTGTTTGAAATGTATCTATGCTTGTGCTAATGCAGATATCAAAACTACATTTTTAGATCCCTCACATTGAGAAATATAAACTTTTTTTTCCACAAATGCTTTTTTTCCCCATTGGACAAACAAGCCAAAGTTCTCAAATGTTGTGTCATGTCAATTATGAATCTAACCAGACATTATTTTATAGTTTTTGATACTCTGTATGAAAAATGTATTTACATTCAATACCCTGCCTTGTGTGGAAAATCTAAGAGAGGATGGGTTCAATATCAGACCGAGGACGCAATCCCACAGAACACTTATTTAGCGTTGTTTAAATTATTACACAATTGAAATTTGTAGCTTGCACCTTCACAGTAGACAGCAGCTGTACTCAGCATGGATTCACAGCACTTACAATGGATCCTAATGGAGATGAGCAAAAAAAGTATGATAACAAACTTCTCAAACCACTCCTGAAGCATAACTGACGTCTCCACTGTTGATCTAAGTATGTTTAATGTGTTCCAAACTCACTCTTTCTCCACAATAAAGCAAAATACACTATTTCTGTGTTGCGCTGTAATCTCCATAGCTCTAAAGTTCCATTGGAAGTATTTTATTTAGCTATTTATTTGGTAAAGCAACGTTTTATTTGGTAAAACATTGATTATGTCTGGAACATAATCGATGTGGGGATCAGCACAGAAGTGGACTATGCTACAGGGGTGATTTAAGAAATTTCTATGGATGGTTTGATGCCTTTTTTTCTTATGACTCAGGGTCAATTTTGGAATCTATTCTAACTGGGATTGCTGGGATTAATTAAATGTAAAGTAAAAACAGAGACTTTATTTGTGAGTATTTTAGGCGGTCCAGTTTAAAGAATGTGTCAGACCTGTTTGTGATGGGAGGGGCTTTGATCCTGGAGTCCACAGTGCTTCTCCGTTGGCTGGAGAGAGAGGGATACTGGCCTCTAGGAATGACTGGCATCTCCATGGGAGGATATGTAAGTCACCAAAACAACACATGCTGTCATTTCATTTATCAATTTTTCATCAAAGTTTTTACATTACTTTGCTCTCATCAAATCCATACATTCTCCCAGTTTTGCACTAAATAACTAGTAATAATCCTGGAGACCATGGTCACCAGCATCTTGCTTTAAACATGATAATAAATGTTTCATATACAAGTCCACATAAAAATACAATTCCAAAATAATACTTGATGGCATACAGATGGCATCCCTGGCAGTGACTAACTGGCCGAAGCCCATTCCTCTGATTCCCTGTCTGTCCTGGTCCACTGCTTCAAGTGTCTTCACAACGGTAACACACTCTTTAGACCTGACATTAATAATTCAGAAGACATTCACTTATTACTGCAGCGTTAGGATTGACTTCATAACCAAACATTTTAGTAGAGGTTCTGTGTTTTCTCCTTACTACTTTGAGTGTAAGTAATGTGCCACAAAATCTGAAGTTAGTTAGTCTTTTGTGGAAACAGTGTGGTTATCATACTGACACTGTGACTTTGGAAGATACCCTGTAAATTTATCAAAGTAATACTGCTAATTCCCCATATTTCAGCTGAGCTGAAGAACACATTTACGCAGAACAAGGACTGAAGATTTTATGCCCTATTATTTACAGTGAGAGGCAGCATGGACAGGAGGAATGATTACAGCCAACCAATAACTTGTTAAATGTACATACAGGCATGCGAGTATTGTTTAAAAATAGATTTGAAATAATCCCTAAATGTGAGGATGAATTGGTTTAGATTGTGGTTGTTTTTTCTTGACTAAAACTGGATCACAGTAGCTCTTGTGTGTGTGTTTGCGACCACATATTGTCCTCCTGAATGACCCTGTCACTCTGTGTGTGTGTGTGTCTTTGTTTGTTTGTTTGTAGGGTGTACTGAGTAAAGCAGTGAACTGGACAGAGCTGGAGAAGCAGTATGCCATTAATTCAGTGTACGAAGAGATCATTAAGCTGTTGGAGTACTGTGGGGTATGTTATCCTTCAACTGCTAATGAAGATCACTTAATCATTCTCTTACATGGTGTAGGAACATCACTTATTATTATAAGATCCTCGTTAAGAAAGGGGTACCACTTCCCATTAAGCTTTAGTGTAATTGTGTCGGGAAGAAACACAGAAAACAGCTTTATCAATCTCAAACCTGAGGTGCTCGCTCCGATTCAGTGATCTTAATTCTCTGCTAAAATTGAACTCACAGACAACGACTTACTACTCAAAAGATATATTTATTAACTAAATAATAATAAACCAGTAATAAAATGTGACATTGATACAAATGGATAAGTGAGCATTTAACCAAAATGAAATTAAAATGAGTATTAAATCTGGAATAGGTGATGGTGAAATGTTTATGGTAAGAATTTGGTTAGAAGTTGGACAGCTTCTCTAATGAAATTTTACTAGAGAGTTCAGCTAAACGACACCGACTCTGAACCACGAGGTGTAGCAGCAATGATGTGGTTTCAGCTTACTTCGTGCAGCGTTGTTTTGGATGAGTCGGCGGTGATTCAGCTGGGGTCCGGGATGACTCAGCGGTGATTTCAGCAGCTGCCTTGCGTCACTGGGCGTCAGCCGGGCAGACTGTCTTGCAGCCGGTACCAAGGAGGGTTTACCCCGCGAGTCGGGAGCCGTCAGCTGGGCCAACTGTCTTGCAGCGGGTACCGAGGAGGGGTTACCCGGCGAGTCGGGAACAGAGTCTTTTGTTACGGTTTCTTCAGATGGTTATTATAACCATCACAGAGTTTGCCGTAACAGATGATGATGTTGAGTTCTGTGATGATATCTTGATCTGTCGAGAGAGCGGTAGTCGTTTAATTGAAGTCTCTGACTTACTGACTTTCTTGCCAAATAGCTCGATAATAATCTCACCGGTTGGACGGAACTAGATTTCGAAATAAAAGAAGTTGAAAATATTCAAGATGAAGTTTCTTGGCTTAACACTACAGCAGGATATCTAATTTAAATGCAGGTTCACCTAGATTCAAACTCAAAGTTAGGCTGCTAACGAGGGTTGCAGCAAGGAACTGAAAAGACTAAGTTAATGGAATTAAAGAAGAGCGCGTGCGAAAGGCCTGATAGGACGAGTATAAAATCGAAAGAATGGAAAAAGAAAAAGAGAGAGAGAGCGTGGCCGGCACGCTTGTTTTATATGAGGCTAGCGTGAGGGCGTTTCTGGGTGGGTGAAACTATTTCTCATGCGAAAACGAGACATGTGATCTCCGGCTTTTAGATAAGCATTTCAGCATGACCATCAGTTTCAATATTAATTAGACATATATGAGACATTAGACATATGTTAAGAGTGCATGACTATCCTATAACCACATATACAGCAACTGATGTTGAAGCACTTGATGAATTGACCAGATAGAGTATCTTACATATTACCTGATATTATTTTAGCAATCATTAAACAAGACTTATTCAAACACATTGTAGTTACAAACTTTATCTTACTGCTAGCTGGGATGTATAATATAACTACTAAGACTATTCTTTTATCTACCATGATAATACTTCATACATGTCAAATCTATTTTCTAGTCTATACAGAATATACTTAAGATATATAATGACACCAAAATTAAAACATTTTATCTGGGTGAAGTTGTCCATTGGATGGCACTGTGGTTGCATTAGTGTGAACTCACCCACATCCGGATATCTCTAACTCGGCTTTACTTTGTCGCAGGAAAGCCTGAGTTGGGTTGTTTTAATCAGCATTCAATAGTGAGCAGTAATGTACAGATTACAAGATGAATAAACATTCAGAAACCTGTGAATCAAAAACTCTTGAATTTGCGGGAGCACAGAAATTCAACCAAGCTCAGCGGAATTTACGATGGGTCTGGCCAGTGTTATCTTAAAGCAGCATCAGGGAAAAAGGGCAGATGGGGTTCGGGAATGTGGCCATATGTGCATGCCTGGTATTGTAAGTGAAGGGAGGATAGGTGTGTCTTTAAATTGTCCATGTCCAAAAGTAGGGATGTCATTATGATAACAGTTCTCCTTACATTTCTCGGATGAGAGGGGTCCTTGTGATACAGTATTCCTGAAATTTGGTTTTGATTAAGGATGTTAATGAATGTAAGGCGTTACAAATGACACAGGAATGTTTCCCTCCCTTGGAGCCACAGGAAAGATCAATCCTGCAGAGCGTCAGACTGACACTTTGATGTAAGAAAAGGAGGATCTCAACTCCTCTGAGAGCCCTTCAGACGGGATAGAATACAAATCTATACCTTTTGAGGTCAGGGGTTATGGTTGATTGGGCCCCAACCTCTTGTTGTGAAATTAAGGAGAAACCAGATGTCAACTGGTCCCCTACAATGGTGATTAAATGTTCAGTTGTTATGTAGTGTTTGAATTTCTCAGAAGAACCAGGGCAGCACAAGTAGCTTTAAGGTAACAGTTTTTGTTTGATAAGAATATTGAAATGCTAATGAGTTACTATAAATGTGGAAACTGTTAGTACTTAATAGATTAGTTTGTACATTATAAGTTGATTAGTTATGGCATGGATAATTCACAATTTAGTCACTTAAGAAGTAAAGATAAACATTTGATTGTTGATGCTTCACAAATGCTCTCATTAGCTTGCTTAGGGCATGAGCCCTGAAACAGGGAGATGCTCATAGTTTTTGCTTCAGATTGTAATATATCGCTCATTAGAGTGCCATGAACCAAAGTTATCAAAAACTTTGTAATAGGAGGTCCGGTTTTCAAAATATCGGCCTCCAAAGTTGGTGAGATTATAATGGTTTTCTATGGGACAGTCTCACCTAGGTTTATATTTTGGACGCT
The DNA here is from genome assembly GCA_029490765.1 of Euthynnus affinis. Lineage (NCBI taxonomy): Eukaryota > Metazoa > Chordata > Actinopteri > Scombriformes > Scombridae > Euthynnus > Euthynnus affinis. Next base: position 33,424,145 of record CM055846.1, read on the forward strand.
ACGGCCCATAGGAATGTTGTAGAGAGATGCAAGCAACACCAAATTGTTCGTCTTGTCAAGAGCTAAAAATCATATGCTGACACCCCATACCTAAATCCAACAGGAAGTCCACAGTTTGTTCATGAAAGTCCTTCAAAATGTCTGAATTTGCCCATTTTGGGGTCGACTCCACTCCTATCTCCTCCGAGACCGCTCATAGTTTTGGCTTCAGATTGTAATATTTCGCTCATTAGAGTGGGGTGAACCAAAGTTATCAAAAACTTTGAAATAGGAGGTCCGGTTTTCATAATATTGGCCTCCAAGCGTGGTGAGCCATTTTCAGATTATAATGGGTTTCAATGGGACAGCCGTTTTCTCACCAGGCTGACATTGATCAATTAAAGGACTATTGTCTAAACCGTAAATCTCACAACTTTTAAATGTGCACCATTGGATTCGCGACAGATATATCTACACAATGTGGGTATTTTCAGTCCAAATGGCCAAAATTCAAGGCTGCGATGACCATATTACAACAGTGGTAGAACACTTCTCTCTTCCCTGCTCTGGCCAGCTTGCTGCAGGAGGGGATGGACTCGACACACACAGACACACACACACACAGACTGCCTGCTTAGTAATAAAGTGCTGTACATAAATAAACATAACTACATTTTGAGGCTTTGTACTGTGGTTTTTCCTTTTTTATATATGACATATATGACTATTCATCTGTGTCCACTTGCTGTTACTTTTGTCTTTACATAACAAATTGTGCCTTTACCCACACTCTCCATTCATTACCTGAATACCTCTCTGTGTCTGCCTGCAGTTTCTCTTATTGTCAAGTTAGCAACATGCATTAATTGTAAAAGAATACAAACAGATAGAGAAGAGGAGAAAGGAGCTCAGTGCATCATTGAAAGTCCCCCAGCAGTCTAGGCCTATAGCAGCATATCTAAGGACTGGTCCAAGGCAAGCTAACTACAAGCTTTATTAAAAAGGAAAGTTTTAAGCCTCTGCCCCTCAAACCGAATCTGTGAGATGGTTCCACAAGAGAGAAGCCTGATAGCTGAAGGCTCTGCCTATTCTACTTTTAAAGACTGTAGGAACAATCAGTAAATCTGCATTCTGGGAGTGCAGTACTCTAGTGGGATAATACTGTACTATGAGCTCTTTAAGATATGATGGCGCCTGACCATTAAGGGCTTTGTAAGTGAGGAGAAGGATTTTAAATTTTATTCTTGATTGTACTGGAAGCCAATGCAGCAAAGCTAAGATGGGGGAAATGTGAGCTCTTTTTCTAGTTTTGGTCAGTACACAAGCAGCTACATTCTGGACCAGCTGGAGAGTCTTTATAGACTTGTTAAGGCAGTCTGATAATGACTTGCGATAGTCCAGCCTAGAAGTAACAAATGCATGGACTATTTTTTCTGCATCTTGTTGAGACAGGATGTGTCTCATTTTAGCAATATTATGTAAGTGAAAAAGGCAGTCCTTGAAATTTGTTTTATGTGGGAGTTAAAGGACATATCTTGATCAAAGACAACTCCCAGATTCTTACAGTGGTGCTGGAGGCCAGGGTAATGCCATCTAGATTAGCTAAATCATTAGATAATGTGTTTAGGGCCAAGCACAATAACTTCAGTTTTGTCTGAGTTTAGTAGCAGAAAATTACAGGTCATCCAGGTCTTTATTTCCTTAAGGCATGCTTGGAGTCTACTTAACTGATTGGATTCATCAGGCTTCATTGATAAATATATTTGGGTACCTTCTGCATAACAATGAATTGTGAATTTGTGAGTCTTTCTGAATAATATTCCCTAAAGGTAGCATATACAAAGTGAATAGTATAGGTCAAACAGCAGATCCTTGTGGAACTCCATGTCTTTTGCCTTCATGGAGGATTCATCATTAACATGTACAAACTGAAATCAAAATCCCATTTCAATGGGAAAGGCATTCTCTGAGCATGGACTCTGACTCTCAATTACAGTCTGCCATCTAAACTATAAGTCACACTCCGTTTTGGCCAACTCATGGCATGTATATCATTTTTCCCCACAACAAAATTTTGCTCAACTCTGGCTCTCCACCTGAGAATGACATGCAGGTTAGGCGGGGGGGATTAGACAGAGTCTGATCTGTCAGAGGGAGAACGAGGCCGAAAGGGAGAGGTGGCTGCATTCACATCTGTCAGCCCAGGTCTGGAGACATGCCATCCGGGGGGAAGGCCCGTCCAACGCTGCTTGCAGCTTTACTTTCTTCTTTCTTTCTCATACTGCGACTTCAACGCTTAATTTGACCTCCTAAACATGCTCAAAAACTCATCAAATTGGGTACGCACCTCAGGTCTGGCGAACAATTTTATAATATGTAAAAATTAGCGCCCCAGTGCCTAGAAAGTACTCAAAAGCACCACCTAGTTATCTAATCCAGCCACTACAGCCCGTAGGATTGTTGTAGAGAGATGGAACCAAAACTCAATTCTTCGACTCTGCCAGACCTACAAATCATATGCTGACACCCTGGACCTAACTACAACAGAAAATCCACAATACACTCATGAATGTCCGATTTTCTGCCAATTTTGGACTCCGTGCCAAATCTATCTCCTCCTAGGGCGTTAATGCTATCGATTTCAGATTTTCATACAAAACTCACGAGACTGTGATGAACAAGTTATTCAAAAGTTTGTAATTACTCATACGGTTTAGATTTTATGAGCTCATGAAGTTGCTGTGCAACATTTCCATTTACAATGTATTTCAATGGGAGAGGCATTCTCTGAGCATGGAATTCCTCTCATAATTATGGTCTGCTGTCTAAACTATAAGTCTGACCACTTTCTAACCTATATCAATTTTGCGACAAAAAATCCTTCTAAAATGTGATATTTTCAGTCTGATTTGGCCAAAGTCATGGGCTCTGTGTAATTTTTTCCACAAGAAAAACCCTAACCCTTCACTCCAGCCCTCCACCTCACTGTGACAAGCAGGGAGGATAGTCGTGGGATGAGTACAGTCTGACCTGTCAGTCAGGGAGAAGGAGGCAGAAAGGGAGGGGTGGCTAAACTCACCTCTGTCAGCCCAGGTCTGGAGACATCTATATGCTTTTGACAAATGGCATTTGGCAGGAGTGAAGGCTGTCCAACATTGCTTGCAGCTTTAATTAAAGTACAGTAAAAGGATTCTGCTGAAGAACTACTGCCCCCTTAACAAACACATACATGAAAACATATAACATATATTAATACATATGAGCGTCAAAAAGTACAATATGTCTGTCTTTTGGTCTGTGTGTCTACATTTATCAGGCTGATTCCTTTAAGATGGGTCAAGAACTTGTGAAGAACTCTCCAGGCAGTGTGGACTCTTTAGAGCATCTGCTGGGCTTGTCTGGAGATAACAAGGCATCAGAGGCCCAGTACTCTAAGGCTGGAGGGGAATCTGAGACTGGTCGAGGTTTGTTGTTTGGAGGCCCTGGAGACAAAGTAGACCATTTATTATCAACAGTGAACAGTGGAATGAACTCACACACTCTACCAAGGTAATCAATTTAAGGACGAGGCTTGAAATATTATGTTTATATTTTTAATATCCATTTTTTCTCCCTTTTGATATATTGAAAATACATGTGTAAGTTACTTGTATATATATTTTTTATTTATTTATAGTTTCCTGTACATATGACAAATTAAAAGAAAACCCAACATTAAGTGTGTCACTAAGTCTACAGAGCAGACATAGTCTACAAATAACAACCCAAAAGGAACATGACAGACACAGTATGTGGAACTATGAACATGGATATAGGTTATAGGATTCTATATCACACATCAGACATGAATCTGACAAAGGGATTTGTAGTAGCAACTCTGTGTAACAGATAAATCACTCATTGTTGACCAACAACAGACAATCTTTGCTTTCCACAATTTTAGATTTTTATTTCTGCTTTTTGGTGGTGGTGATTTACAGGTATCATAATTCAAAAAATAAAAATATTTCTTGTATTAATTTTTTTATTTATTTTAAATTTTTCAAACATTGGGACGTGGAGAGGATACTTTACTCATGAATTGTACTATCGCAATTATGTCTAATCTCCATACTATGCAGGAAATCACAATACTGTATGTGAAGGTTTTTGTTTCACTGATTTTGTCGTTATTTTCAGTATCCTACTGGAACCTGTTGTTCCAATGAAACGGTTTCATCCCTTATGTTTCATCTTAGTTATTTTTTCTCCTTTTTGCAGAAGCTTTCATGCCAAGAACACACTGCATGTGAAGAAGACAGATTCAGCCAATTGCTGTCGAACATCATTATACAGGGAGTCTATAAGCTTCATGAAGGGAGTGATGGATGAATGTACACACATGGCCAATTTCTCTGGTTGGTGTTATGGTGCAGACAAACTTATTTATAGGCATTGATTCAGATTTGTATCATAACACAAATAGGACAAAAGAAAGCAAACATCCAAAAATTCTTTGACAGGTATTGGATCAAAAAAGCACATCTCCAAGCAAATTTACTAATGAAATCTTTCAATCACATCAGACAAACAACATTACAAGTGGCAGGCTATATATCTACAGTACATACACACAGTATTACTCCGTGCAGGAGTTTCTATCTCCTATATAATTGGAATACTACAAGAAAATTATCAGTGCACACTTTTGACGGAGCCATACATATACGCCGTGCACCCATACTTTTCCCCACTGCTGATAAATGGTATCTGTCATTCGTCCTGTTGTAGTTCCTGTAGACACCAGTCTCATCATCGTGATCCAGGCCAAAGAAGATGCCTACATCCCTCGTACAGGGGTCCTCAGTCTGCAGGAGATTTGGCCAGGGTGTGAAGTCAGATATCTGAATGGAGGACACATAAGTGCTTATCTGTTTAAGCAGAATATCTTCAGGTAACACTGACTTGTCAGTCACCTTGTACAGTCACTCACTGTTCCCTACATAACAGACACTTAGCAATTTACTCAATGAGCAATAAATTGAGATTTAGGACACTCACTAATCATCATCATTTTCCCTCACCACCCTCACTTGTGGGGATGCATAACAGTTAATTTTGCATCTATAACATGTGGTGCATTGCACTGTGGGATTGTAAGCAGAAAGTCATGTTTATGGTATGGGCACTACTTTTTGGTACTTTACTTGGCATTTTGGAGGGCACTATAGATTGGATAAATTTACACACTTAGAATTCAGACACAGCTAAAATGGTGCAGATCAAATATAGTGAATGAAGTGATAATTCACTATACTTAAAATGCCACTGAGGGGCTGCTACTGGGAGGTTTCATTGTGACGTGCTTTCGAGGAAATGCCGAATTTGTCGATGATTGATACTTCAGATGTGTTATGCAGATTATTTCAGCTCACTACTTGCTGATCATCCAGTATTGTTCATTGTAGTTTTTTACACAACGTAGAACAAACAGTTACAAAATATACAAGCACAAAACAACTTGGCGTGAACAAAGAGAGAGAAGAGAAGAAAGAGAAGAGCTTAGTGTTTTTGTAGTTCAAAGAGGCCTATACAGTGATGGTTTAGCTGTGCCATGCCAATTTCAAGAGTGAGAATTTTATTCACATCCTATCAGTATTCTATGCTGATTAATTAAATAGTTGTAAAGTAGCTTGTGAAAACAAAGTGTGCAAATCTAAGAAGGCTACAGCTTTCAATGTGTCTGATACATTTAACATATCTTCTGCTGCTAATGTAATGTTCACATTGTAATTGCAGATTGTCAGCATTAGTTAAGACATTTCAAACTGTTTTGCATTCTCGGCCAAAGAACACAATGAAACTGTGTATCACAAACGTCAAACTTTTGTACATTTTTTTTTTCTTTGTCATGCTACCTTTTGCTGTGTTGTTGTTTTAAAATTGGTATCTGATATGTGTTTTATTTCCAGACAGGCCATATATGATGCTTTCAACCGATTCTGCCTGAAGTATCCTAACCTGCACTAACTATGGCTCCCTGTGACAGTACCAGGACTGCATGTTGAACAGAATGGAAGTGGATACATGTGAGTGGGTAGGCTGAAACACACTGCATCAGCTGGACATTGAAAACAGCAATGCCTGTCAACAGACCAGTGTCCTCAGCATGAAGAATGGTGTGTCTGAACTTTACAGGCTATTCTTAGATGAAGATCAAATTAGCACAGTCCCTTTCTAATTCTTTACACTGCCTACTTCTTTAAAGGTAACGATGTGTGCCTTGGTGCATCCAAATGAAAAATAAGTGATTGAAATTGTATCAAAAATGTGACAACAGACTCTGTGACCTAAGACATTCTTGTCAGATAGTGGACTTTTGACTGAAGTTGATGTGGAATTTTCCCACCAATATTTAGTTGTCAAAGGAACACTCAGGTCTCTAGTTTTACTGTGGCAAACTGGTGGTAACTATGTTGGCTCTGTTATGAATATTCCACCTACTCTCCCAGTTACATAGAGACTCTGGATAGGATACACACAGTTGCTGTAACATAAAACTGATATTATGTCAGAAAATATGAGCTACCTGTTGCGTAGCTATGAAAGACCCTAGGTTACTATTAGTGGTGTAACTGAACGTAGTTGATCCATGATCTGTACGGATCACCCTTCATGGTTTGGCATGCATGTAAACCACCGATTAATTGCAAAACTGAAAGTCTCATTGGAAACAAAGTAAACAAACTGCTGTAGCTACAAGTCATGGACACACAGTGTGTTGCTAACATGGATTTTGAAGAGCAACGACCAAACTAGCATCTAATTATTTACAATATAATAAACATAAATGTCAGGCAGCAACTCAAAATGGGGAGCAGGGGTACCTACAACAGGGACAACAGTTAAAAATCAACCAAAGATGAACCAAAATTAAAAAACAGTCTCCAAAAAGAAGTAAACCAAAACCTACTGATGGAAATTACAATTCGTGACTGAAAACCATGATATGATCCAAACTGTGACTTTTGTGATCCATTGCACCTCTAGTTACTATAGAATAAATTAAAAGAAGAAAGTATGGCTATAAATACAATTCTGATGTCAGAGAAATGTTGTAGGAATATTTTAAAATATGAATCCATTCCCCAGTGGGGTTAAAATGAACTACTTACACATAAGGTAGTCACAGGAAAAGATGCAGCATTTAATTGAGCATTACTGGGTTACTCACACTGTCTACTGGTCACTCTCTTAACCCTTATTAGCTGTGTTACTGCTAATGCAAACCCACCATCCTATTACTGTACACTGTGAACAGCACATAATCAGGCTTGCTTGTGACTTGATGGAAAAAGGCCAATTATTGACTGACTTCCTTATTTACTTTACTTTATTTATTTTATTTAGTTTCTTTAGCTGCACAGTAAACATGTGCACCAGTATTCTTCTTCTGTATTTCTAGCAAAGATGCTGCTCAGTGAGTGTTTACTGTAGTAGCAAAAAATATGTTGATACCACGAGTAACACAACAAGGGTGTCACCTATTCAACCAGGGCTGAAACCTAAATTATTATAACTTCAAACAGGCCACCATAGCAACATGCATCTGTGTAGGAGACACATTTACATCTTTGTACAGCAGTATAATTAGATTTCTGGGCACTGGAAGCCACAGTATCTGGTAATTCTCTGTGGGTTTATCACTAGTAACAACTTTTTTAATAGTGGTCTTTTATCCACTGTTAATATGAAGTTCTGATTAGTACAGCTTTAGTGTAGTGTTTCTTAATGACCTCAGTAAATACACACACATACAATGTAAATAAGAGGACTAATCTCATAAAAGTTGTGACTATGTTGAGGGTCATAATATCAGGAGCTGAGATGGCAAATGGGCATAAGTTTTTAAACTAATGGCCTCAGTGTCTTTGACAGAGATGTTCTTGGACCACCATAACAAGACAGTGAAGAATGGTAACAGCTTGGCTGTGTTCCAGATATAGTATCATGTGCTACATTTCAATATAAAGTGCAGAACATTCTACACATGCATAGTTGAAAGTTTCACTGGACACAAATAACAGCAAATAATATCTGGAAAAACTAAAGTGGGAAGATTTCAGCTTCAAAAGAGTTCAGTCAGACCTGTCAGGCATTCTGGACAAACTACTGCTGTCCACCTCCAATGTACTTGTGCTGTGACAATCTGCAGTTTGTCCAAAATGTTCAGTTTAGTCTTTGGTTAGGTATATAATGTTGAAAGTAGCACCCAAACCAGATGGCAAGAATAAAGCTAACCTCTTCCCAACAACCAATTGTGTGTCCTATGGAGTTTAAACAAACATACTGTGGAATAGAGGGGGCCAGAACAACTACCAAGTCAAATTTCAGTTATATATGGTCTGACCCAAAACACATGAGTGTTAATTGTAAAACATGCAAAAGAAAAAAATCAATGAAGACATTTCCTAAATCAACTAGAACTAGAAGATCATTTGAACAAGTCTAGGGAAGGTTTTATGAGAATCTGATGACAATTTTATAGTCTAAAATTTGTGACATATAATTAGTTTTAAATACTGTCAGTAATCCTAAAGACAGAAATCAATAATTAGACTTACACAATCTATGAATTATTCATTCATAAATCCAATACAATAGCTTGTTGTATTTTTCTCTTTTTTGATTGCATTTTACAATGTTTAATTACTATCTATTAACACATTTGACACATTTGAAAAAGCCAAAAATTGATTCATTCAATTTGCGCTGAAATTCATGTGCTTCCTGCTTTAACATTTACAGTGTCCATTCCATGATTTCTTTGAAATGAAATCAAGTCAAACCTACATAGCAACCAGATATGCTCTGATTGGACAGATTATTCCTGTAGGTATGGTTGCCTCTCTGTGGGTTAAAGCTGGGATAAAATAAGGAAGTGGAAATTGTAAAGCTGTAAACAAATGACTTGTGAGATGGCATATAATATAATACACATTGATAAATGAAATTAAATGAAAATCATATTTTAGATTAATTTTGCAATTCCGTTTTTATAGTTCTGCATTGAAAGTCAGAATAAGAAATAAGAATAATTGGCAAATTGAATGACCTTTTTATTATTGCAATAATAAATTTAATACAATAAGCTTTATTGTATTAAAGCTTCTTTATTATTTATGTTTCAGTTGTTTAATTTATTATAATAAACACCATAAAAGTTTATAATATTCTGGTGGCACACTGCAGACACCATGCTGGTTGGATCTGCCAATATTTTGTATCACATTGCAGGTGGGTGCTATTTCTTTTTATTTGAAAAAATAAAGCATTCTATAGAAATACAAAAATGGTTGTGGAATTGATGGATATGGAAGTTTTTCAGCCATTCTCACTATTACTCATTAACTATACAACAGGATTTAGTCTAATCAGAAGTTCAGACAGAGCAACTGTATCTGTGGTGAAAGAAAAAAAGGAAACCTGTTGATAATGCTCATCTGCTAAAATGAACCAGTGACCGATGCATAGTCCTAGTCAATATGTTGCACTAAGGCAACAAACTGGAAAAGGACAGACAAACTTTTCTACAAACAAAAACAGATCATATGATCACACAGCAGCAAGTGGTTTGAAAACAAACTGATATGCATATGTGTGTATTTTTTCACATCCCTGACCAGTGAATTTCCTTTTTATATGATGGACTGAGTCGGGACAGTGCTCACGTTCAGCAAAAATGTCTGTCATTAAAGGACCATGCCGCTGTGTAATCAGGTTTATAAAACACAGTAGCATGGTTTGGAGAATGTTTAGCTGTAATGTCAACTGTAAATGATTTGTAGTAAAAAGGTTAATACATGCAAACCCACTGGCGTGGTCCTGTAAGAACTTGCTGATGCTACTTTCTGCTGCAAAGTGCAGTATACTGCTCCCTTTAATACACATTTTGCCAATGGAAACTATTTGCCAATCAGTCTGTTTCTGTGTTGGTTTTTTTGATTGTTTCACCCATATTCATGCTTCAGTTACTGTGCCATATTTTTGCTTTTCCCCTTTTATATAATGTTTGTGTGCCACTGATACAGCAGACCTTCTTTGTCCCAACAAGGCTGTTTGTACTCCACCACAGTTCCAGCCAATAAGTAGTCAGGTTACAGTAGCCTGATGGATAACATCTTAACATTTGTGGAAGTAAGATACCAATGAGATTACTGATAAATGGCTGCATTTAAGCAGTACTTTTATACAAAGAGCTTTACAATTCATTCACCCTTTCATACACATGTTGCCATGCAAGGTGCTGGCCTGACCATCAGGAGCAATTTTGGGTTCACAGTGTCTTGCTCATGGACATTTCAACATGTGGATAGGAGGAATGGGGAATCGAACCACTGATCCCATGATTAATGGATGACCTGCTCTACCTCCTGAGTTACTGCCGCCTCAGATATTGATGATGTTCCATTTAAAATCTGTTGTTATTAAGACCTAAAAGCATGTTTTTTCAAATGAGGTTCCCTGATTTCTGAGTCTTAGGAATTATAAGATAACTCTGGTAAAAATCTGTACTTTCCTTGTAAGCAAATCCCATGTGCAGAACCATTACATCTCTTTTGCACTGCAGGTCTGTGAGGTTGTACTGAAGCACAGTGATGCTTCGACTTCAGTGCTGACATCAGGATGCTCATAATGACCAATGCTAACAGGTTGATATTTAGCAGGTATAATTCAGGTCATCCTGTGGATATAATGATTATATGTGCCAGAGTTCATAATAACCCATCCAAATGTTTTTGTAAGATATCTTGGAAAAAATAGTGTACACCTGCTGGTGGCAGAAGAGGAAAAGTTACATTTTTGTACATGCACTCAAAATCATGAGTGTATGTACAAAACTGCTAATCCATCCAGTAGATGTTGATTTGATAGATCAATGGTGATAGATGTTTCATTCTAGACCAATGTGGTGGATTAAATGACCTGCCAACATTTCCATCAAGCCAACATTTCCATCAAGTATTGAGGCACAATTTAGGCCTGTCAGTTGACGTTTTCCACTTACAGTGCTGTGGTGAAAGAACATTGCTTTTGCTTTTGTGTGTCTCTAAAATCTAGATTGTACGTTTTAAATACAGTGATCAAATGGAACAAAAGGGAACAGAAACAAATTAGCTGTTTTTATATAGAAAACAAAATGATAAATTTAGTGTGCTCAGGAAACAAGTTAATAGTTTGATCAGCAGTCACACACTCCTGTATACAACAGAAACAAGACATGAAGAGGGAGTGTTGCCTAAGGCCTTGAGAGTTATGGAAAATGTTTTTTGCTGGCTACCCAACAATGACTGTGGCTAACTCTGTGTACTGGTCTTTTGAATTCCCACTGAATACATTATCCTGTTTAGGACAATCTTGGTGTGTGTATGTTTTCAACTTTGCATTAAAGATAAATCAAATGATCCAGTTCCACTTTCTCAATTTTTTTTCTTCTTTATTCAATGAAGCAATTTTACTGTATCAGTTGCTTCTGATAACTTTGTGTGTAAAAGAAATCAATTTCCTAATTTTCATCAAGTGCATTTTTAGAAAAGTAAAGACCCACATGACCTGATAAAAGTTTGAGTGAAATGTGTATTATGAAGTGAGCTGAGACAATGAGAAAGTGCAGGCAGACACAGAGAAATACTCACTTATTCGAATGGAGGGTGTGAGTGAAAGCACAATTTGTTGTGTAGAGACAAGAAGTAACAGCAACACAGAGAAGTGGTCATATATTTCAATGGATAGTGATCAAAGGGCTAGGTGCTGGAGATATAATAAAGGAAAAACTGCATTATTGAGCTGCAAAATGTAGTCATGTCTATTTATCTACAGCACTGTATTACTAATCAGGTAGCCCCAGTGCATGCTCCTTCTGGAAGCACCTCCCCCTCCTGCCTGCTGGAAGAGCATGAGAAAAGAGTCCTTCCCCCGTGTATAGAAGTACATAACATGCCATGACTTTTGACCAAATTGGACTAAAAATATGTGTTTTGTAGGAATTTTCGTCACAAGTCCATTGATACAGGTTTGAAAGTCGTGTGACTTATAGTTTAGATGGCAGCCCTTAATTGAGAGCGAGTGGACATACTCATGGAATGCCTCTCCCATTGAAATGCATTATAAGTGGAAATGTCACTCACTGACTTTATATGGCCATAAAATCAAAACCGTACGAGTTATTATAAAGTTTTTAAAAACTTTTGTTCAACACAGTCTCATGAGTGATATATTAAAATCTGAAGCCAATGACATGAACACCCCAGGAGGAGATGTTTTTTGTTTGTAGCCCGAAATTATCGGAAAATTATCGAAAAATCTGACTTTTGTGTGCATTTTGTGAATTTCCTGTTGGATTTAGGTCTGGGGTGTCAGTGTATGATTTGTAGGTCTTGAGGAGACAAACAATTTAGTGTTGGTTCCATCTCTCTACAACATTTAATTATATTTTTAACAGATTATCGAAATTTTTGCTGGACCGGATGTACCTGCCAAATGTGGTGAGTTTTTGAGCATTTTTAAGGGGTCAAATTCATGGTTGAAGTGGCGTAATAATAAAGAAAGAAAGAAAGATACAAACAAACAAACTGCACAGTAACAATAGGTTCTTCGCCCTGTTCCAGGGCTCAGGCCCTAATTAAAGCTGCAAGCAGTGTTGGATGGGCCTGAGCCCCCCACGCACGCCAGGACCCGGCGCCATGGCGTCCGTCGCACTCGCCGCCCGTGAGCCCGGTGCAAGGGGCGTGAGTCTTCAGCCAAGTGGAGTTCGGTGCAGACAGGAGCGTGTATGGCAAAGTCGTAGCAAACTCCCTGTTATGGCTAAACATGACATGTCAACTGTGTGAGAATGACAAATTTCTGCTGAAGGAGAAATGGGTGTGGCTCACGGCAGTGTCATCAACACTATGCTTGTGTTGTGCCCCTGTACCGTCATCTACATTGAAATACATGGAAAGCTTCTGAAAAGTTTGTGTGCAAAATAAATCAATTTTCTACTTTTCATCAGGTGTATTTAGTGTACAAGTAGACTTGTAAGCCACATGACCTGATAACAGTTTGAACAGATTGTACAGATTGAAATCTGTTCAACAAGTTAGCATCGTCATATCAGTTAACTCTAATCCCCTGAGTAAGTACAATAATTACCACATAAACATCACTTACAAGAGAGAAGACTTACTTATCAATGGACACAAGCTCCACTGTCCGACTGCTGTCACAACACGCTGGATAAGAGTGTTAAATTAACACTAGCATGCTAATTTCATTAGCATCGATATGACGATGCTAACGGTTGCTAACGACAATGCCGCGTTTACTCCGCAGATTAACTACAATAAGTAACACATAAACAACATCACTTACAAGAGAAAAGGAGACTTACTTATCAATTGACGCACACAAGCTGTCACTGTCCAAACACTGTCCAACGCGCTGAGTAAGGGGCTTAGATAAACACAGCTGCAGCTTACAACAATATGCAGGTGTGTGTGTGTGTGTATAACTGCAACGAAGAAAGAGCCTGCATATGAAACAATAGAGAAACACATCTAGCAGGGAGTCTGTGTATGTGTGTGTGTGTGTGTGTATGGGTGTCAGGTGTGGACTCCACCCCCTCATGCAAAGAGCTGGCTAGAGCGGGGATGAGAGAAGAGAAATGTTCTACTCCTGTTTCTAAAATGACACAGTAGCCTTGAATTTTGGCCATTTGGACTGAAAATACCCACTTTGGTAGATATATCCGTCGCGAATCCAATGGTCTAAATTTAAAATTTGTGAGATTTACGGTTTAGACAATAGTCCTCTAATTGATCGATGTCAGCCTGCTGCGAAAATGGGTCTCCCATTGAAACCCATTATAATCTGGAAATCGCTCCCCACGCTTGGAGGCCAATATTATGAAAACCGGACCTCCTATTACAAAGTTTTTTATATCTTTGGTTCAGGAGACTCTACTGAGCGATATATTACAATCTGAAGCCGAAACTATGAGCGGTCTCGGAGGAGATAGCAGTTGACTCCCAATGAAATTTTGGAAAAATTTGGAAAAATGTGCAATTGTTTTTGCATTTTTTGGACTTCCTGTTGGATTTAGGTATGGGGTGTCAGCGTATGATTTTTAGCTCTTGAGAAGACGAACAATCTGGTCTTGGTTGCATCTCTCTACGACATCCCTACGGGCCGTAGCGTCCGAAATACACACCTGGCGCAGACTCTCCCATTGAAAACCATTATAAACGCACCAACTTTGGAGGCCGATATTTTGAAAAACCGGACCTCCTATTACAAAGTTTTTTATAACTTTGGTTCATCAAAGTGTAGAGAGTGATATATTACAATCTGAAGCCATGACGATAAGCGGTCTCGGAGGAGATGTCGTCTCAATGTCGTCTGACATTTTGTTCAAAAAATGACATTTTTGGATTTTCTGGAATTCCTGTTGGATTTAGGTCTGGGGTGTCAGTGTATGATTTTTAGGTCTTGAGCAGACGAACAATTAGGCGTTGGTCCATGTCTCTATGACATTCCTGTGGGCTGCAGCGGCCAAAAACCAACTAGGTGGCGCTAGAGAGTAATTTTGGGTTGGGGGGGTATCATTTTTACATATTATCGAATTTTTCGCCGGACCGGACCTACCTGCAAAATTTGGTGAATTCGCGAGCATTTTTAGGGGGTCAAATTTTAGGTTGAAAGGCGCGTGAGGAGAAAGAAAGAAAGAAAGTAATGTACCAGTAACAATAGGGTCTTCGCCCTTTCAGGGCTCAGGCCCTAACTGCGAGCAGCGTTGGACAGGCCTGAGCCCCGCGCGCTATTGTAACTGGTATGTTTCTTTCTTTCTTTCTTTCTTTCTTTCTTTCTTTCTTTCTTTCTTTCTCCTTATGCGACTTTCCCCCTGAATTTGACCCCCTAAAATGCTCAAAAACTCACCAAATTTGGCAGGTAGGTCCGGTCCAGTAAAAAATTTGATAATATATAGAACCCCCCCCCCCCCACCCCAAAATTACTCTCTAGCACCACCTAGGTGGTTTTCAGCTGTTGCGGCCCACAGGAATGTCATAGAGACATGGGACCAACACTAAATTGTTCGTCTCCTCAAGACCTAAAAATCATACACTGACACCCCAGACCTAAACCCGACAGGAATTAGACAAAATTCCAAAAATGTCATTTTTTTTAAGAAATTGCTTAACCCTCACGCTACCCTCTCAGTCCCGTACACGCTGAGCGTCCTTCGGGTCAGGCCATCCCCGATAGTCGACACGTCCCACACCCCCGGACCACAGACACCCTCCTCCTCCTCTTCCTCCTCCTCTTCTTTCCGAGGTACCTGCTGTCACCCCTCCCCCACTTCCGGGTTCTCGATACAAGCATTCACACACACACGGGTGCACACACACACGGGCGCACACACACACACAGGCACACACATGCGCAGACGCCACCCCCACGTCCGGGTGTCAATACATGCACACGCACACCCGCAGGGTAGACCGTAGTTGCCTACGCCACGTCCGTCCCGGCACACAAAGAGCAGTACACGAGCGCGCACCCTCTATATACGTACTTATCTCACCCTTGGCATAAAGTATTCGTTTTAGAGTCTTACTTGGGCGGACAACTCTGACACCTCTTCCTCTTTCTCGCGGAGGGAGCTCTGGTCGGCGCCCCCGTCAGCACCCTCATCGCCGCGTCATAGCGACCGTCGCTGCCGCAGTCATCCTTGCGGTCGCTGTCGTCTCCGTCTCCGGCCCTCTTCTTCCGCCCCCGCCACCCCCGCTGGATGGCTTTCACGACCAAGGCGGACACTTCCGTGCGGGGGAGATGCGCCCTCCTTTCAATCAACGGGGTCACGACCGCCTTACCCAGCCGCTCCAGGAACACCCTCCTCCTGTTCCGCCTGCGAGACATCCAGTCGGGGTTGAGTTCTCTCCAGACGACGAAGGCGTTGTAGCACGAGATGTCGATCATGTTGTGGAAGACGACCAGGGGCCAGCGGGCGGTCATCCTCCTGCAGCTGTACGTCCCGATCACCTTGTCCAGGTTGTCCACGCCTCCTTTGTTGTGGTTGTAGTCCAGCACGACGGCGGGCTTCTTGTCCACGCGCGCTTGCTGCTCAGGCGCAGCATGTTCTTTTTCCTCTTGGGCACGTAAGACACCAGCGCCGTGGTGGCCGTGAAAGCGAACATGGAGGATGACGCCAGCCTCCCGTTGCACGCGACCAACGCCGGCGGGAGCTTGGGTTTGTTCTTCCAGACCGTGCCCACCATGGTGAGCCCCCTCTCCAGGAGCGACTGTCCGTAGGAGTGAAGAAATTGTCGCACGTGACGTTACGGCCGCGCCCGAGCCCGAGCCCCTCCGTGAGATCGAGCACCACCCTCGCCCCGTGGTTTTTCTCGGGGCATCCGTCGGCTGACCTCCCAGTGTAGATCTGCATCTTCTAGGTGTAGCTGGATCTTCCGGCGGACGGCAGCGGCCACGGGTCTATCTGACCCGTCCTCTCCCAGTGGGGAGGGTAGCACAGAGGAAGGGTCGGAGGCGAGGATGAGATAGATAGATAGATAGATAGATAGATAGATAGATAGATAGATAGATAGACGGACAGACAGAGACCGCGGGTCTATCTGACCCGTATCGAGCCAGGAAGACGGGAGGGTAGCATGAGGGATACATACGTAGAAGGACAGACAGAGAACGCGAGTCTATCTGACCCGTATCGAGCCGGGGAGACGGGAGGGTAGCGTGAGAGTTAAAGGGTGTCAGATCATCCCCAAAACCTGATAAAATGACAACGGGATGGGAATTAATCGAGAAATTGCAGAGATTAGAAATAATTATCTTTGTTCCAAAGAAATTTCAGCTTCTGAGATTACGCCGAAGACCCGAAAAAAACGACAGGCCGCGGGTTGAAAAAATGGTCAAAATTTAAAGGGCGTCAGATCTTCCCCGAAACCTGATAAAATGACAACGGGATGGGAATTAATCGAGAAATTGCAGAGATTAGAAATAATTATCTTTGTTCCAAAGAAATTTCAGCTTCTGAGATTACGCCGAAGACCCGAAAAAAACGACAGGCCGCGGGTTGAAAAAATGGTCAAAATTTAAAGGGCGTCAGATCTTCCCCGAAACCTGATAAAATGACAACGGGGTGGGTATTAATCGAAAAATTGCAGAGATTAGAAAGAATTGTCTTTGTTCCAAAGAAATTTCAGCTTCTGAGATTACGCCGAAGACCTGAAAAAAAGGACAGGCCGCGGGTTGAAAAAATGGTCAAAATTTAAAGGGCATCAGATCTTCCCCAAAACCTGATAAAATGACAACGGGGTGGGTATTAATCGAGAAATTGCAGAGATTAAAAATAATTATCTTTGTCCCAAAGAAATTTCAGCTCCGGAGGATACGCTGAAAAAAACAACAGGCCGCGGGTTGAAAAAATGGTCAAAATTTAAAGGGCGTCAGATCTTCCCCAAAACCTGATAAAATGACAACGGGGTGGGTATTAATCGAGAAATTGCAGATATTAGAAAGAATGATCTTTGTTCCAGAGAAATTTCAGCTACGGAGGTTACGCTGAAAACGACAAGCCGTGGGTTGAAAAAATGGTCAAAATTTAAAGGGCGTCAGATCTTCCCCAAAACCTGATAAAATGACAACAGGGTGGGTATTAATCGAGAAATTGCAGAGATTAGAAAGAATGATCTTTGTTCCAAAGAAATTTCAGCTACGGAGGTTATGCTGAAAAAAACGACAGGCCGCGGGTTGAAAAAATGGTCAAAATTTAAAGGGCGTCAGATCTTCCCCGAAACCTGATAAAATGACAACGGGGTGGGTATTAATCGAAAAATTGCAGAGATTAGAAAGAATGATCTTTGTTCCAAAGAAATTTCAGCTTTTGAGATTACGCCAAAAATCCGAAAAAAAACGATAGGCCGCGGGTTGAAAAAATGGTCCAAATTTAAAGGGCGTCAGATCTCCCCCAAAACCTGAAAAAATGACAACAGGGTGGGTATTAACGGAGAGATTGCAGGGATTGGAAAGAATTATCTTTGTTCCAAAGAAATTTCAGCTCCGGAGGTTACGCCGAAAATAACAGGCCGTGGGTTGAAAAAATGGTCCATATTTAAACGGCGTCAGATCTTCCCCAAAACCTGATAAAATGACAACGGGGTGGGTATTAATCGAGAAATTGCAGAGATTAGAAAGAATTATCTTTGTTCCAAAGAAATTTCAGCTTTTGAGATTACGCCGAAAATCCGAAAAAAACGACAGGCCGCGGATTGAAAAAATGGTAAATATTTTAAGGCCGTCAGATCTTCCCCAAAACCTGATAAAATGACAACGGGGTGGGTATTAATCGAGAAATTGCAGAGATTTGAAAGAATGATCTTTGTTCCAAAGAAATTTCAGCTCCGGAGGTTACGCCGAAAATAACAGGCCGTGGGTTGAAAAAATGGTCCATATTTAAACGGCGTCAGATCTTCCCCAAAACCTGATAAAATGACAACGGGGTGGGTATTAATCGAGAAATTGCAGAGATTAGAAAGAATTATCTTTGTTCCAAAGAAATTTCAGCTGTTGAGATTACGCCGAAAATCCGAAAAAAACGACAGGCCGCGGGTTGAAAAAATGGTAAATATTTTAAGGCCGTCAGATCTTCCCCAAAACCTGATAAACTGACAACGGGATGGGTATTAATCGAGAAATTGCAGAGATTAGAAATAATTATCTTTATTCCAAAGAAATTTCAGCTCAGGAGGTTACGCCGAAAACCTGAAAAAAAAACGACAGGCCGCGGGTTGAAAAATTGGTCAATATTTAAAAGGCGTCAGATCTTTCCCAAAACCTGATAAACTGACAACGGGATGGGTATCAATCGAGAAATTGCAGAGATTAGAAATGATTATCTTTGTTCAAAAGAAGTTTAAGCTCCGGAGGTTATGCCGAAAAAAACGACAAGCCGCGGGTTGAAAAAATGGTAAAAATTTAAAGGGCGTCAGATCTCCCCCAAAACCTGAAAAAATGAAAACGGGGTGGGTATTAACGGAGAGATTGCAGAGATTAGAAAGAATGATCTTTGTTCCAAAGAAATTTCCGCTCCGGAGGTTACGCCGAAAATAACAGGCCGTGGGTTGAAAAAATGGTCCATATTTAAACGGCGTCAGATCTTCCCCAAAACCTGATAAAATGACAACGGGGTGGGTATTAATCGAGAAATTGCAGAGATTAGAAAGAATTATCTTTGTTCCAAAGAAATTTCAGCTGTTGAGATTATGCCGAAAATCCGAAAAAAACGACAGGCCGCGGATTGAAAAAATGGTAAATATTTTAAGGCCGTCAGATCTTCCCCAAAACCTGATAAACTGACAACGGGATGGGTATTAATCGAGAAATTGCAGAGATTAGAAATAATTATCTTTGTTCCAAAGAAATTTCAGCTCAGGAGGTTACGCCGAAAACCTGAAAAAAAAAACGACAGGCCGCGGGTTGAAAAAATGGTCAATATTTAAAAGGCGTCAGATCTTTCCCAAAACCTGATAAACTGACAACGGGATGGGTATCAATCGAGAAATTGCAGAGATTAGAAATAATTATCTTTGTTCCAAAGAAGTTTAAGCTCCGTAGGTTATGCCGAAAAATACGACATGCCGCGGGTTGAAAAAATGGTCCAAATTTAAAGGGCGTCAGATCTCCCCCAAAACCTGAAGAAATGACAACGGGGTGGGTATTAACGGAGAGATTGCAGGGATTGGAAAGAATTATCTTTGTTCCAAAGAAATTTCAGCTCCGGAGGTTACGCCGAAAATAACAGGCCTTGGGTTGAAAAAATGGTCCATATTTAAAGGGCATCAGATCTTCCCCAAAACCTGATAAAATGACAACGGGGTGGGTATTAATCGAGAAATTGCAGAGATTAGAAAGCATTATCTTTGTTCCAAAGAAATTTCAGCTCAGGAGGTTACGCCGAAAACCTGAAAAAAAAACGACAGGCCGCGGGTTGAAAAAATGGTAAATATTTAAAAGGCGTCAGATCTTCTCCAAAACCTGATAAACTGACAACGGGATGGGTATTAATCGAGAAATTGCAGAGATTAGAAATAATTATCTTTGTTCCAAAGAAATTTAAGCTCCGGAGGTTATGCCGAAAAAAACGACAGGCCGCGAGTTGAAAAAATGGTCAAAATTTAAAGGGCGTCAGATCTTCCCCAAAACCTGATAAAATGACAATGGGGTGGGTATTAATCGAGAAATTGCAGAGATGAGAAAGCATTATCTTTGTTCCAAAGAAATTTCAGCTCAGGAGGTTACGCCGAAAACCTGAAAAAAAAACGACAGGCCGCGGGTTGAAAAAATGGTCAATATTTAAAAGGCATCAAATCTTCCCCAAAACCTGATAAACTGACAACGGGATGGGTATTAATCGAGAAATTGCAGAGATTAGAAATAATTATCTTCGTTCCAAATAAATTTAAGCTCCGGAGGTTATGCCGAAAAAAACGACAGAAAAAACGAAAAAAATGGTCAAAATTTAAAGGGCGTCAGATCTTCCCCAAAACCTGATAAAATGACAATGGGGTGGGTATTAATCGAGAAATTGCAGAGATGAGAAAGCATTATCTTTGTTCCAAAGAAATTTCAGCTCAGGAGGTTACGTCGAAAATCTGAAAAAAACGACAGGCCGCGGGTTGAAAAAATGGTCCAAATTTAAAGGGCGTCAGATCTTCCCCAAAACCTGATAAAATGACAACAGGGTGGGTATTAATCGAAAAATTGCAGAGATCAGAAAGAATTATCTTTGTTCCAAAGAAATTTCAGCTTCTGAGATTAGGCCGAAGACCCAAAAAAAACGACAGGCCGCGGGTTGAAAAAATGGTCCAAATTTAAAGGGCGTCAGACCTTCCCCAAAACCTGATAAAATGACAACGGGGTGGGTATTTATTGAGAAATTGCAGAGATTAGAAAGCATTATCTTTGTTCCAAAGAAATTTCAGCTCAGGAGGTTACGCTGAAATCCAAAAAAAACGACAGGCCGCGGGTTGAAAAAATGGTCCAAATTTAAAGGGCGTCAGATCTCCCCCAAAACCTGATAAAATGACAACGGGGTGGGTATGAATCGAGAAATTGCTGAGATTAGAAAGCATTATCTTTGTTCCAAAGAGATTTCAGCTCAGGAGGTTACGCCGAAAACCTGAAAAAAAAACGACAGGCCGCGGGTTGAAAAAATGGTCAATATTTAAAAGGCTTCAGATCTTCCCCAAAACCTGATAAACTGACAACGGGATGGGTATTAATCGAGAAATTGCAGATATTAGAAATAATTATCTTTGTTCCATAGAAATTTAAGCTCCGGAGGTTATGCCGAAAAAAACGACAAGCCGCGGGTTGAAAAAATGGTAAAAATTTAAAGGGCGTCAGATCTTCCCCAAAACCTGATAAAATGACAATGGGGTGGGTATTAATCGAGAAATTGCAGAGATGAGAAAGCATTATCTTTGTTCCAAAGAAATTTCAGCTCAGGAGGTTACGCCGAAAATCCGAAAAAAACGACAGGCCGCGGGTTGAAAAAATGGTCCAAATTTAAAGGGCGTCAGACCTCCCCCAAAACCTGATAAAATGACAACGGGGTGGGTATTTATTGAGAAATTGCAGAGATTAGAAAGTATTTAAAGGGCGTCAGATCTTCCCCAAAACCTGATAAAATTACAACGGGGTGGGTATTAATCGAAAAATTGCAGAGATTTGAAAGAATTATCTTTGTTCCAAAGAAATTTCAGCTTCTGAGATTACGCCGAAGACCCAAAAAAAACGACAGGCCGCGGGTTGAAAAAATGGTCCAAATTTAAAGGGCGTCAGATCTTCCCCAAAACCTGATAAAATGACAACGGGGTGGGTATTAATCGAGAAATTGCAGAGATTAGAAAGCATTATCTTTGTTCCAAAGAAATTTCAGCTGCGGAGGTTACGCCGAAAAAAACGACAGGCCGCGGGTTGAAAAAATGGTCAAAATTTAAAGGGTGTCAGATCTTCCCCAAAACCTGATAAAATGACAACAGGGTGGGTATTAATCGAGAAATTGCAGAGATTAGAAAGCATTATCTTTGTTCCAAAGAAATTTCAGCTCAGGAGGTTACGCTGAAATCCGAAAAAAACGACAGGCCGCGGGTTGAAAAAATGGTCCAAATTTAAAGGGCGTCAGATCTTCCCCAAAACCTGATAAAATGACAACGGGGTGGGTATTAATCGAGAAATTGCTGAGATTAGAAAGCATTATCTTTGTTCCAAAGAAATTTCAGCTCAGGAGGTTACGCCGAAAACCTGAAAAAAAAACGACAGGCCGCGGGTTGAAAAAATGGTCAATATTTAAAAGGCGTCAGATCTTCCCCAAAACCTGATAAACTGACAACGGGATGGGTATTAATCAAGAAATTGCAGAGATTAGAAATAATTATCTTCGTTCCAAAGAAATTTAAGCTCCGGAGGTTATGCCGAAAAAAACGACAGGCCGCGGGATGAAAAAATGGTCCAAATTTAAAGGGCATCAGATCTTCCCCAAAATCTGATAAAATGACAAGGGGGTGGGTATTAATCGAGAAATTGCTGAGATTAGAAAGAATTATCTTTGTTCCAAAGAAATTTCAGCTTTTGAGATTACGCCGAAAACCCGAAAAAAACGACAGGCCGCGGGTTGTAAAAATGGTCCAAATTTAAAGGGTGTCAGATCTTCCCCAAATCTGATAAAATGACAACTGGGTGGGTATTAATCGAGAAATTGCAGAGATTAGAAAGAATTATCTTTGTTCCAAAGAAATTTCAGCTTTTGAGATTACGCCGAAAACCCGAAAAAAACGACAGGCCGCGGGTTGTAAAAATGGTCCAAATTTAAAGGGTGTCAGATCTTCCCCAAATCTGATAAAATGACAACTGGGTGGGTATTAATCGAGAAATTGCAGAGATTAGAAAGAATTATCTTTGTTCCAAAGAAATTTCAGCTTTTGAGATTACGCCGAAAACCCGAAAAGAACGACAGGCCGCGGGTTGAAAAAATGGTCCAAATTTAAAGGGTTTCAGATCTTCCCCAAAACCTGATAAAATGACAACAGGGTGGGTATTAATCGAGAAATTGCAGAGATCAGAAAGAATTATCTTTGTTCCAAAGAAATTTCAGCTTTTGAGATTACGCCGAAAATCCGAAAAAAATGACAGGCCGCGGGTTGAAAAAATGGTCAAAATTTAAAAGGCGTCAGATCTTCCCCAAAACCTGATAAAATGACAACAGGGTGGGTATCAATCGAGAAATTGCAGAGATTAGAAAGAATGATCTTTGTTCCAAAGAAATTTCAGCTTTTGAGATTACGCCGAAAACTCGAAAAAAACGACAGGCCGTGGGTTGAAAAAATGGTCCAAATTTAAAGGGCGTCAGATCTTCCCCAAAACCTGATAAAATGACAACAGGGCGGGTATTAATTGAGAAATTTCAGAGATTAGAAAGAATTATCTTTGTTCCAAAGAAATTTAAGCTCCGGAGGTTATGCCGAAAAAAACGACAAGCCGCGGGTTGAAAAAATGGTAAAAATTTAAAGGGCGTCAGATCTCCCCCAAAACCTGAAAAAATGACAACGGGGTGGGAATTAACGGAGAGATTGCAGAGATTAGAAAGAATTATCTTTGTTCCAAAGAAATTTCAGCTTCTGAGATTACGCCGAAGACCCAAAAAAAATGACAGGCCGCGGGTTGAAAAAATGGTCCAAATTTAAAGGGCGTCAGATCTTCCCCAAAACGTGATAAAATGACAACGGGGTGGGTATTAACGGAGAGATTGCAGAGATTAGAAAGAATTATCTTTGTTCCAAAGAAATTTAAGCTCCGGAGGTTATGCCGAAAAAAACGACAAGCCGCGGGTTGAAAGAATGGTAAAAATTTAAAGGGCGTCAGATCTCCCCCAAAACCTGAAAAAATGACAACGGGGTGGGTATTAACGGAGAGATTGCAGAGATTAGAAAGAATTATCTTTGTTCCAAAGAAATTTCAGCTTCTGAGATTACGCCGAAGACCCAAAAAAAACGACAGGCCGCGGGTTGAAAAAATGGTCCAAATTTAAAGGGCGTCAGATCTTCCCCAAAACCTGATAAAATGACAACGGGGTGGGTATTAATCGAGAAATTGCAGAGATTAGAAAGCATTATCTTTGTTCCAAAGAAATTTCAGCTCAGGAGGTTACGCCGAAAATCCGAAAAAAACGACAGGCCGCGGGATGAAAAAATGGTCCAAATTTAAAGGGCGTCAGATCTTCCCCAAAATCTGATAAAATGACAACAGGGTGGGTAATAATCGAAAAATTGCAGAGATTAGAAAGAATTACCTTTGTTCCAAAGAAATTTCAGCTTTTGAGATTACGCCGAAAATCCGAAAAAAACGACAGGCTGCGGGTTGAAAGAATGGTCCATATTCAAAGGGCGTCAGATCTTCCCCAAAACCTGATAAAATGACAACGGGGCGGGTATTAATTGAGAAATTGCAGAGATTAGAAAGAATTATCTTTGTTCCAAAGAAATTTCAGCTCCGGAGGCTACGCCGAAAATCCGAAAAAAACGACAGGCCGCGAGTTGAAAAAATGATCCAAATTTAAATGGTGTCAGATCTTCCCCAAAACCTGATAAAATGACAACAGGGTGGGTATTAATCGAGAAATTGCAGAGATTAGAAAGAATTATCTTTGTTCCAAAGAAATTTCAGCTTTTGAGATTACGCCGAAAACCCGAAAAGAACGACAGGCCGCAGGTTGATAAAATGGTCCAAATTTAAAGGGTGTCAGATCTTCCCCAAAACCTGATAAAATGACAACGGGGTGGGTATTAATCGAGAAATTGCAGAGATTAGAAAGAATGATGTTTGTTCCAAAGAAATTTCAGCTTTTGAGATTACGCCGAAAACCCGAAAAAAATGACAGGCCGCGGGTTGAAAAAATGGTCAAAATTTAAAGGGCGTCAGATCTTCCCCAAAACCTGATAAAATGACAACAGGGTGGGTATTAATCGAGAAATTGCAGAGATTAGAAAGAATGATCTGTGTTCCAAAGAAATTTCAGCTTTTGAGATTACGCCGAAAATCCGAAAAAAATGACAGGCCGCGGGTTGAAAAAATGGTCAAAATTTAAAGGGCGTCAGATCTTCCCCAAAACCTGATAAAATGACAACAGGGTAGGTATTAATCGAGAAATTGCAGAGATTAGAAAGAATTATCTTTGTTCCAAAGAAATTTCAGCTTTTGAGATTACGCCGAAAACCCGAAAAGAACGACAGGCCGCGGGTTGATAAAATGGTCCAAATTTAAAGGGTGTCAGATCTTCCCCAAAACCTGATAAAATGACAACGGGGTGGGTATTAATCGAGAAATTGCAGAGATTAGAAAGAATGATCTTTGTTCCAAAGAAATTTCAACTTTTGAGATTACGCCGAAAACCCGAAAAAAACGACAGGCCACGGGTTGAAAAAATGGTCCAAATTTAAAGGGTGTCAGATCTTCCCCAAAACCTGATAAAATGACAACAGGTTGGGTATTAATCGAGAAATTGCAGAGATTAGAAAGAATTATCTTTGTTCCAAAGAAATTTCAGCTTTTGAGATTACGCCGAAAACCCGAAAAAAACGACAGTCCGCGGGTTGAAAAAATGGTCAAAATTTAAAGGGCGTCAGATCTTCCCCAAAACCTGATAAAATGACAACAGGGTGGGTATTAATCGAGAAATTGCAGAGATTAGAAAGAATGATCTTTGTTCCAAAGAAATTTCAGCTTTTGAGATTACGCCGAAAATCCGAAAAAAATGACAGGCCGCAGGTTGAAAAAATGGTCAAAATTTAAAGGGCGTCAGATCTTCCCCAAAACCTGATAAAATGACAACAGGGTGGGTATTAATCGAGAAATTGCAGAGATTAGAAAGAATGATCTTTGTTCCAAAGAAATTTCAGCTTTTGAGATTACGCCAAAAACCCGAAAAAAACGACAGGCCGCGGGTTGAAAAAATGGTCCAAATTTAAATGGTGTCAGATCTTCCCCAAAACCTGATAAAATGACAACAGGGTGGGTATTAATCGAGAAATTGCAGAGATTAGAAAGAATTATCTTTGTTCCAAAGAAATTTCAGCTTTTGAGATTACGCCGAAAACCCGAAAAAAACGACAGTCCGTGGGTTGAAAAAATGGTCAAAATTTAAAGGGCGTCAGATCTTCCCCAAAACCTGATAAAATGACAACAGGGTGGGTATTAATCGAGAAATTGCAGAGATTAGAAAGAATGATCTTTGTTCCAAAGAAATTTCAGCTTTTGAGATTACGCCGAAAATCCGAAAAAATGACAGGCCGCGGGTTGAAAAAATGGTCAAAATCTAAAGTGCGTCAGATCTTCCCCAAAACCTGATAAAATGACAACAGGGTGGGTATTAATCGAGAAATTGCAGAGATTAGAAAGAATTATCTTTGTTCCAAAGAAATTTCAGCTTTTGAGATTACGCCGAAAACCCGAAAAAAACGACAGGCCGCGGGTTGAAAAAATGGTCCAAATTTAAAGGGCTTCAGATCTTCCCCAAAACCTGATGAAATGACAACAGGGTGGGTATTAATCGAGAAATTGCAGAAATTAGAAAGAATTATCTTTGTTCCAAAGAAATTTCAGCTTTTGAGATTACGATGAAAATCCGAAAAAAATGACAGGCCGCGGGTTGAAAAAATGGTCAAAATTTAAAGGGCGTCAGATCTTCCCCAAAACCTGATAAAATGACAACAGGGTGGGTATTAATCGAGAAATTGCAGAGATTAGAAAGAATGATCTTTGTTCCAAAGAAATTTCAGCTTTTGAGATTACGCCGAAAATCCGAAAAAAAATGACAGGCCGCGGGTTGAAAAAAATGGTCAAAATTTAAAGGGCGTCAGATCTTCCCCAAAACCTGATAAAATGACAACAGGGTAGGTATTAATCGAGAAATTGCAGAGATTAGAAAGAATTATCTTTGTTCCAAAGAAATTTCAGCTTTTGAGATTACGCCGAAAACCCGAAAAGAACGACAGGCCGCGGGTTGATAAAATGGTCCAAATTTAAAAGGGTGTCAGATCTTCCCCAAAACCTGATAAAATGACAACGGGGTGGGTATTAATCGAGAAATTGCAGAGATTAGAAAGAATGATGTTTGTTCCAAAGAAATTTCAACTTTTGAGATTATGCCGAAAACCCGAAAAAAACGACAGGCCACGGGTTGAAAAAATGGTCCAAATTTAAAGGGCGTCAGATCTTCCCCAAAACCTGATGAAATGACAACAGGGTGGGTATTAATCGAGAAATTGCAGAAATTAGAAAGAATTATCTTTGTTCCAAAGAAATTTCAGCTTTTGAGATTACGATGAAAATCCGAAAAAAATGACAGGCCGCGGGTTGAAAAAATGGTCAAAATTTAAAGGGCGTCAGATCTTCCCCAAAACCTGATAAAATGACAACAGGGTGGGTATTAATCGAGAAATTGCAGAGATTAGAAAGAATAATCTTTGTTCCAAAGAAATTTCAGCTTTTGAGATTACGCCGAAAATCCGAAAAAAATGACAGGCCGCGGGTTGAAAAAATGGTCAAAATTTAAAGGGCGTCAGATCTTCCCCAAAACCTGATAAAATGACAACAGGGTAGGTATTAATCGAGAAATTGCAGAGATTAGAAAGAATTATCTTTGTTCCAAAGAAATTTCAGCTTTTGAGATTACGCCGAAAACCCGAAAAGAACGACAGGCCGCGGGTTGATAAAATGGTCCAAATTTAAAGGGTGTCAGATCTTCCCCAAAACCTGATAAAATGACAACGGGGTGGGTATTAATCGAGAAATTGCAGAGATTAGAAAGAATGATGTTTGTTCCAAAGAAATTTCAACTTTTGAGATTACGCCGAAAACCCGAAAAAAACGACAGGCCACGGGTTGAAAAAATGGTCCAAATTTAAAGGGCGTCAGATCTTCCCCAAAACCTGATGAAATGACAACAGGGTGGGTATTAATCGAGAAATTGCAGAAATTAGAAAGAATGATCTTTGTTCCAAAGAAATTTCAGCTTTTGAGATTACGCCGAAAACCCGAAAAAAACGACAGGCCGCGGGTTGAAAAAATGGTCCAAATTTAAAGGGCGTCAGATCTTCCCCAAAACCTGATGAAATGACAACAGGGTGGGTATTAATCGAGAAATTGCAGAGATTAGAAAGAATTATCTTTGTTCCAAAGAAATTTCAGCTTTTGAGATTACGCCGAAAACCCGAAAAGAACGACAGGCCGCGGGTTGATAAAATGGTCCAAATTTAAAGGGTGTCAGATCTTCCCCAAAACCTGATAAAATGACAACGGGGTGGGTATTAATCGAGAAATTGCAGAGATTAGAAAGAATGATGTTTGTTCCAAAGAAATTTCAACTTTTGAGATTATGCCCAAAACCCGAAAAAAACGACAGGCCACGGGTTGAAAAAATGGTCCAAATTTAAAGGGCGTCAGATCTTCCCCAAAACCTGATGAAATGACAACAGGGTGGGTATTAATCGAGAAATTGCAGAAATTAGAAAGAATTATCTTTGTTCCAAAGAAATTTCAGCTTTTGAGATTACGATGAAAATCCGAAAAAAATGACAGGCCGCGGGTTGAAAAAATGGTCAAAATTTAAAGGGCGTCAGATCTTCCCCAAAACCTGATAAAATGACAACAGGGTGGGTATTAATCGAGAAATTGCAGAGATTAGAAAGAATAATCTTTGTTCCAAAGAAATTTCAGCTTTTGAGATTACGCCGAAAATCCGAAAAAAATGACAGGCCGCGGGTTGAAAAAATGGTCAAAATTTAAAGGGCGTCAGATCTTCCCCAAAACCTGATAAAATGACAACAGGGTAGGTATTAATCGAGAAATTGCAGAGATTAGAAAGAATTATCTTTGTTCCAAAGAAATTTCAGCTTTTGAGATTACGCCGAAAACCCGAAAAGAACGACAGGCCGCGGGTTGATAAAATGGTCCAAATTTAAAGGGTGTCAGATCTTCCCCAAAACCTGATAAAATGACAACGGGGTGGGTATTAATCGAGAAATTGCAGAGATTAGAAAGAATGATGTTTGTTCCAAAGAAATTTCAACTTTTGAGATTACGCCGAAAATCCGAAAAAAATGACAGGCCGCAGGTTGAAAAAATGGTCAAAATTTAAAGGGCGTCAGATCTTCCCCAAAACCTGATAAAATGACAACAGGGTGGGTATTAATCGAGAAATTGCAGAGATTAGAAAGAATGATCTTTGTTCCAAAGAAATTTCAGCTTTTGAGATTACGCCAAAAACCCGAAAAAAACGACAGGCCGCGGGTTGAAAAAATGGTCCAAATTTAAATGGTGTCAGATCTTCCCCAAAACCTGATAAAATGACAACAGGGTGGGTATTAATCGAGAAATTGCAGAGATTAGAAAGAATTATCTTTGTTCCAAAGAAATTTCAGCTTTTGAGATTACGCCGAAAACCCGAAAAAAACGACAGTCCGTGGGTTGAAAAAATGGTCAAAATTTAAAGGGCGTCAGATCTTCCCCAAAACCTGATAAAATGACAACAGGGTGGGTATTAATCGAGAAATTGCAGAGATTAGAAAGAATGATCTTTGTTCCAAAGAAATTTCAGCTTTTGAGATTACGCCGAAAATCCGAAAAAAATGACAGGCCGCGGGTTGAAAAAATGGTCAAAATCTAAAGTGCGTCAGATCTTCCCCAAAACCTGATAAAATGACAACAGGGTGGGTATTAATCGAGAAATTGCAGAGATTAGAAAGAATTATCTTTGTTCCAAAGAAATTTCAGCTTTTGAGATTACGCCGAAAACCCGAAAAAAACGACAGGCCGCGGGTTGAAAAAATGGTCCAAATTTAAAGGGCTTCAGATCTTCCCCAAAACCTGATGAAATGACAACAGGGTGGGTATTAATCGAGAAATTGCAGAAATTAGAAAGAATTATCTTTGTTCCAAAGAAATTTCAGCTTTTGAGATTACGATGAAAATCCGAAAAAAATGACAGGCCGCGGGTTGAAAAAATGGTCAAAATTTAAAGGGCGTCAGATCTTCCCCAAAACCTGATAAAATGACAACAGGGTGGGTATTAATCGAGAAATTGCAGAGATTAGAAAGAATGATCTTTGTTCCAAAGAAATTTCAGCTTTTGAGATTACGCCGAAAATCCGAAAAAAAATGACAGGCCGCGGGTTGAAAAAATGGTCAAAATTTAAAGGGCGTCAGATCTTCCCCAAAACCTGATAAAATG
Organism: Euthynnus affinis; assembly: GCA_029490765.1. Taxonomy (NCBI): domain Eukaryota; kingdom Metazoa; phylum Chordata; class Actinopteri; order Scombriformes; family Scombridae; genus Euthynnus; species Euthynnus affinis. The sequence goes on from CM055846.1 coordinate 33,454,440, forward strand.
ACAACAGGGTAGGTATTAATCGAGAAATTGCAGAGATTAGAAAGAATTATCTTTGTTCCAAAGAAATTTCAGCTTTTGAGATTACGCCGAAAACCCGAAAAGAACGACAGGCCGCGGGTTGATAAAATGGTCCAAATTTAAAGGGTGTCAGATCTTCCCCAAAACCTGATAAAATGACAACGGGGTGGGTATTAATCGAGAAATTGCAGAGATTAGAAAGAATGATGTTTGTTCCAAAGAAATTTCAACTTTTGAGATTATGCCGAAAACCCGAAAAAAACGACAGGCCACGGGTTGAAAAAATGGTCCAAATTTAAAGGGCGTCAGATCTTCCCCAAAACCTGATGAAATGACAACAGGGTGGGTATTAATCGAGAAATTGCAGAAATTAGAAAGAATTATCTTTGTTCCAAAGAAATTTCAGCTTTTGAGATTACGATGAAAATCCGAAAAAAATGACAGGCCGCGGGTTGAAAAAATGGTCAAAATTTAAAGGGCGTCAGATCTTCCCCAAAACCTGATAAAATGACAACAGGGTGGGTATTAATCGAGAAATTGCAGAGATTAGAAAGAATAATCTTTGTTCCAAAGAAATTTCAGCTTTTGAGATTACGCCGAAAATCCGAAAAAAATGACAGGCCGCGGGTTGAAAAAATGGTCAAAATTTAAAGGGCGTCAGATCTTCCCCAAAACCTGATAAAATGACAACAGGGTAGGTATTAATCGAGAAATTGCAGAGATTAGAAAGAATTATCTTTGTTCCAAAGAAATTTCAGCTTTTGAGATTACGCCGAAAACCCGAAAAGAACGACAGGCCGCGGGTTGATAAAATGGTCCAAATTTAAAGGGTGTCAGATCTTCCCCAAAACCTGATAAAATGACAACGGGGTGGGTATTAATCGAGAAATTGCAGAGATTAGAAAGAATGATGTTTGTTCCAAAGAAATTTCAACTTTTGAGATTACGCCGAAAACCCGAAAAAAACGACAGGCCACGGGTTGAAAAAATGGTCCAAATTTAAAGGGCGTCAGATCTTCCCCAAAACCTGATGAAATGACAACAGGGTGGGTATTAATCGAGAAATTGCAGAAATTAGAAAGAATGATCTTTGTTCCAAAGAAATTTCAGCTTTTGAGATTACGCCGAAAACCCGAAAAAAACGACAGGCCGCGGGTTGAAAAAATGGTCCAAATTTAAAGGGCGTCAGATCTTCCCCAAAACCTGATGAAATGACAACAGGGTGGGTATTAATCGAGAAATTGCAGAGATTAGAAAGAATTATCTTTGTTCCAAAGAAATTTCAGCTTTTGAGATTACGCCGAAAACCCGAAAAGAACGACAGGCCGCGGGTTGATAAAATGGTCCAAATTTAAAGGGTGTCAGATCTTCCCCAAAACCTGATAAAATGACAACGGGGTGGGTATTAATCGAGAAATTGCAGAGATTAGAAAGAATGATGTTTGTTCCAAAGAAATTTCAACTTTTGAGATTATGCCCAAAACCCGAAAAAAACGACAGGCCACGGGTTGAAAAAATGGTCCAAATTTAAAGGGCGTCAGATCTTCCCCAAAACCTGATGAAATGACAACAGGGTGGGTATTAATCGAGAAATTGCAGAAATTAGAAAGAATTATCTTTGTTCCAAAGAAATTTCAGCTTTTGAGATTACGATGAAAATCCGAAAAAAATGACAGGCCGCGGGTTGAAAAAATGGTCAAAATTTAAAGGGCGTCAGATCTTCCCCAAAACCTGATAAAATGACAACAGGGTGGGTATTAATCGAGAAATTGCAGAGATTAGAAAGAATAATCTTTGTTCCAAAGAAATTTCAGCTTTTGAGATTACGCCGAAAATCCGAAAAAAATGACAGGCCGCGGGTTGAAAAAATGGTCAAAATTTAAAGGGCGTCAGATCTTCCCCAAAACCTGATAAAATGACAACAGGGTAGGTATTAATCGAGAAATTGCAGAGATTAGAAAGAATTATCTTTGTTCCAAAGAAATTTCAGCTTTTGAGATTACGCCGAAAACCCGAAAAGAACGACAGGCCGCGGGTTGATAAAATGGTCCAAATTTAAAGGGTGTCAGATCTTCCCCAAAACCTGATAAAATGACAACGGGGTGGGTATTAATCGAGAAATTGCAGAGATTAGAAAGAATGATGTTTGTTCCAAAGAAATTTCAACTTTTGAGATTACGCCGAAAACCCGAAAAAAACGACAGGCCACGGGTTGAAAAAATGGTCCAAATTTAAAGGGCGTCAGATCTTCCCCAAAACCTGATGAAATGACAACAGGGTGGGTATTAATCGAGAAATTGCAGAAATTAGAAAGAATGATCTTTGTTCCAAAGAAATTTCAGCTTTTGAGATTACGCCGAAAACCCGAAAAAAACGACAGGCCGCGGGTTGAAAAAATGGTCCAAATTTACATGGTGTCAGATCTTCCCCAAAACCTGATAAAATGACAACAGGGTGGGTATTAATCGAGAAATTGCAGAGATTAGAAAGAATGATCTTTGTTCCAAAGACATTTCAGCTCCGGAGGTTACGCCGAAAAAAACGACAGGCCGCGGGTTGAAAAAATGGTCAAAATTTAAAGGGCGTCAGATCTTCCCCAAAACCTGATGAAATGACAACAGGGTGGGTATTAATCGAGAAATTGCAGAAATTAGAAAGAATTATCTTTGTTCCAAAGAAATTTCAGCTTTTGAGATTACGATGAAAATCCGAAAAAAATGACAGGCCGCGGGTTGAAAAAATGGTCAAAATTTAAAGGGCGTCAGATCTTCCCCAAAACCTGATAAAATGACAACAGGGTGGGTATTAATCGAGAAATTGCAGAGATTAGAAAGAATGATCTTTGTTCCAAAGAAATTTCAGCTTTTGAGATTACGCCGAAAACCCGAAAAAAACGACAGGCCGCGGGTTGAAAAAATGGTCCAAATTTACATGGTGTCAGATCTTCCCCAAAACCTGATAAAATGACAACAGGGTGGGTATTAATCAAGAAATTGCAGAGATTAGAAAGAATGATCTTTGTTCCAAAGACATGTCAGCTCCGGAGGTTACGCCGAAAAAAACGACAGGCCGCGGGTTGAAAAAATGGTCAAAATTTAAAGGGCGTCAGATCTTCCCCAAAACCTGATAAAATGACAACAGGGTGGGTATTAATCGAGAAATTGCAGAGATTAGAAAGAATGATCTTTGTTCCAAAGAAATTTCAGCTCAGGAGGTTACGCCGAAAACCCGAAAAAAACGACAGGCCGCGGGATGAAAAAATGGTCCAAATTTAAAGGGCGTCAGATCTTCCCCAAAACCTGATAAAATGACAACGGGGTGGGTATTAATCGAGAAATTGCAGAGATTAGAAAGCATTATCTTTGTTCCAAAGACATTTCAGCTCCGGAGGTTACGCCGAAAAAAACGACAGGCCGCGGGTTGAAAAAATGGTCAAAATTTAAAGGGTGTCAGATCTTCCCCAAAACCTGATAAAATGACAACGGGGCGGGTATTAATTGAGAAATTGCAGAGATTAGAAAGAATTATCTTTGTTCCAAAGAAATTTCAGCTCCGGAGGCTACGCCGAAAATCCGAAAAAAACGACAGGCCGTGAGTTGAAAAAATGGTCCAAATTTAAATGGTGTCAGATCTTCCCCAAAACCTGATAAAATGACAACAGGGTGGGTATTAATCGAGAAATTGCAGAAATTAGAAAGAATTATCTTTGTTCCAAAGAAATTTCAGCTTTTGAGATTACGATGAAAATCCGAAAAAAATGATAGGCCGCGGGTTGAAAAAATGGTCAAAATTTAAAGGGCGTCAGATCTTCCCCAAAACCTGATAAAATGACAACAGGGTGGGTATTAATCGAGAAATTGCAGAGATTAGAAAGAATGATCTTTGTTCCAAAGAAATTTCAGCTTTTGAGATTACGCCGAAAACCCGAAAAAAACGACAGGCCGCGGGTTGATAAAATGGTCCAAATTTAAAGGGTGTCAGATCTTCCCCAAAACCTGATAAAATGACAACGGGGTGGGTATTAATCGAGAAATTGCAGAGATTAGAAAGAATGATGTTTGTTCCAAAGAAATTTCAACTTTTGAGATTACGCCGAAAACCCGAAAAAAACGACAGGCCACGGGTTGAAAAAATGGTCCAAATTTAAAGGGCGTCAGATCTTCCCCAAAACCTGATGAAATGACAACAGGGTGGGTATTAATCGAGAAATTGCAGAAATTAGAAAGAATGATGTTTGTTCCAAAGAAATTTCAGCTTTTGAGATTACGCCGAAAACCCGAAAAAAACGACAGGCCGCGGGTTGAAAAAATGGTCCAAATTTACATGGTGTCAGATCTTCCCCAAAACCTGATAAAATGACAACAGGGTGGGTATTAATCGAGAAATTGCAGAGATTAGAAAGAATGATCTTTGTTCCAAAGACATTTCAGCTCCGGAGGTTACGCCGAAAAAAACGACAGGCCGCGGGTTGAAAAAATGGTCAAAATTTAAAGGGCGTCAGATCTTCCCCAAAACCTGATGAAATGACAACAGGGTGGGTATTAATCGAGAAATTGCAGAAATTAGAAAGAATTATCTTTGTTCCAAAGAAATTTCAGCTTTTGAGATTACGATGAAAATCCGAAAAAAATGACAGGCCGCGGGTTGAAAAAATGGTCAAAATTTAAAGGGCGTCAGATCTTCCCCAAAACCTGATAAAATGACAACAGGGTGGGTATTAATCGAGAAATTGCAGAGATTAGAAAGAATGATCTTTGTTCCAAAGAAATTTCAGCTTTTGAGATTACGCCGAAAACCCGAAAAAAACGACAGGCCGCGGGTTGAAAAAATGGTCCAAATTTACATGGTGTCAGATCTTCCCCAAAACCTGATAAAATGACAACAGGGTGGGTATTAATCAAGAAATTGCAGAGATTAGAAAGAATGATCTTTGTTCCAAAGACATTTCAGCTCCGGAGGTTACGCCGAAAAAAACGACAGGCCGCGGGTTGAAAAAATGGTCAAAATTTAAAGGGTGTCAGATCTTCCCCAAAACCTGATAAAATGACAACAGGGTGGGTATTAATCGAGAAATTGCAGAGATTAGAAAGAATGATCTTTGTTCCAAAGAAATTTCAGCTCAGGAGGTTACGCCGAAAACCCGAAAAAAACGACAGGCCGCGGGATGAAAAAATGGTCCAAATTTAAAGGGCGTCAGATCTTCCCCAAAACCTGATAAAATGACAACGGGGTGGGTATTAATCGAGAAATTGCAGAGATTAGAAAGCATTATCTTTGTTCCAAAGACATTTCAGCTCCGGAGGTTACGCCGAAAAAAACGACAGGCCGCGGGTTGAAAAAATGGTCAAAATTTAAAGGGTGTCAGATCTTCCCCAAAACCTGATAAAATGACAACGGGGCGGGTATTAATTGAGAAATTGCAGAGATTAGAAAGAATTATCTTTGTTCCAAAGAAATTTCAGCTCCGGAGGCTACGCCGAAAATCCGAAAAAAACGACAGGCCGTGAGTTGAAAAAATGGTCCAAATTTAAATGGTGTCAGATCTTCCCCAAAACCTGATAAAATGACAACAGGGTGGGTATTAATCGAGAAATTGCAGAAATTAGAAAGAATTATCTTTGTTCCAAAGAAATTTCAGCTTTTGAGATTACGATGAAAATCCGAAAAAAATGATAGGCCGCGGGTTGAAAAAATGGTCAAAATTTAAAGGGCGTCAGATCTTCCCCAAAACCTGATAAAATGACAACAGGGTGGGTATTAATCGAGAAATTGCAGAGATTAGAAAGAATGATCTTTGTTCCAAAGAAATTTCAGCTTTTGAGATTACGCCGAAAACCCGAAAAAAACGACAGGCCGCGGGTTGAAAAAATGGTCCAAATTTAAATGGTGTCAGATCTTCCCCAAAACCTGATAAAATGACAACAGGGTGGGTATTAATCGAGAAATTGCAGAGATTAGAAAGAATTATCTTTGTTCCAAAGAAATTTCAGCTTTTGAGATTACGCCGAAAACCCGAAAAAAACGACAGTCCGCGGGTTGAAAAAATGGTCAAAATTTAAAGGGCGTCAGATCTTCCCCAAAACCTGATAAAATGACAACAGGGTGGGTATTAATCGAGAAATTGCAGAGATTAGAAAGAATGATCTTTGTTCCAAAGAAATTTCAGCTTTTGAGATTACGCCGAAAATCCGAAAAAAATGACAGTCCGCGGGTTGAAAAAATGGTCAAAATCTAAAGTGCGTCAGATCTTCCCCAAAACCTGATAAAATGACAACAGGGTGGGTATTAATCGAGAAATTGCAGAGATTAGAAAGAATTATCTTTGTTCCAAAGAAATTTCAGCTTTTGAGATTACGCCGAAAACCCGAAAAAAACGACAGGCCGCGGGTTGAAAAAATGGTCCAAATTTAAAGGGCGTCAGATCTTCCCCAAAACCTGATGAAATGACAACAGGGTGGGTATTAATCGAGAAATTGCAGAAATTAGAAAGAATTATCTTTGTTCCAAAGAAATTTCAGCTTTTGAGATTACGATGAAAATCCGAAAAAAATGACAGGCCGCGGGTTGAAAAAATGGTCAAAATTTAAAGGGTGTCAGATCTTCCCCAAAACCTGATAAAATGACAACAGGGTGGGTATTAATCGAGAAATTGCAGAGATTAGAAAGAATGATCTTTGTTCCAAAGAAATTTCAGCTTTTGAGATTACGCCGAAAATCCGAAAAAAATGACAGGCCGCGGGTTGAAAAAATGGTCAAAATTTAAAGGGCGTCAGATCTTCCCCAAAACCTGATAAAACGACAACAGGGTAGGTATTAATTGAGAAATTGCAGAGATTAGAAAGAATTATCTTTGTTCCAAAGAAATTTCAGCTTTTGAGATTACGCCGAAAACCCGAAAAGAACGACAGGCCGCGGGTTGATAAAATGGTCCAAATTTAAAGGGTGTCAGATCTTCCCCAAAACCTGATAAAATGACAACGGGGTGGGTATTAATCGAGAAATTGCAGAAATTGGAAAGAATTATCTTTGTTCCAAAGAAATTTCAGCTTTTGAGATTACGATGAAAATCCAAAAAAAATGACAGGCCGCGGGTTGAAAAAATGGTCAAAATTTAAAGGGCGTCAGATCTTCCCCAAAACCTGATAAAATGACAACAGGGTGGGTATTAATCGAGAAATTGCAGAGATTAGAAAGAATGATCTTTGTTCCAAAGAAATTTCAGCTTTTGAGATTACGCCGAAAACCCGAAAAAAACGTCAGGCCGCGGGTTGAAAAAATGGTCCAAATTTACATGGTGTCAGATCTTCCCCAAAACCTGATAAAATGACAACAGGGTGGGTATTAATCGAGAAATTGCAGAGATTAGAAAGAATGATCTTTGTTCCAAAGACATTTCAGCTCCGGAGGTTACGCCGAAAAAAACGACAGTCCGCGGGTTGAAAAAATGGTCAAAATTTAAAGGGCGTCAGATCTTCCCCAAAACCTGATAAAATGACAACAGGGTGGGTATTAATCGAGAAATTGCAGAGATTAGAAAGAATGATCTTTGTTCCAAAGAAATTTCAGCTTTTGAGATTACGCCGAAAACCCGAAAAAAACGACAGGCCGCGGGTTGAAAAAATGGTCCAAATTTAAATGGTGTCAGATCTTCCCCAAAACCTGATAAAATGACAACAGGGTGGGTATTAATCGAGAAATTGCAGAGATTAGAAAGAATGATCTTTGTTCCAAAGAAATTTCAGCTTTTGAGATTACGCCGAAAACCCGAAAAAAACGACAGTCCGCGGGTTGAAAAAATGGTCAAAATTTAAAGGGCGTCAGATCTTCCCCAAAACCTGATAAAATGACAACAGGGTGGGTATTAATCGAGAAATTGCAGAGATTAGAAAGAATGATCTTCGTTCCAAAGAAATTTCAGCTTTTGAGATTACGCCGAAAACCCGAAAAAAACGACAGGCCGCGGGTTAAAAAAATGGTCCAAATTTAAAGGGCGTCAGATCTTCCCCAAAACCTGATGAAATGACAACAGGGTGGGTATTAATCGAGAAATTGCAGAAATTAGAAAGAATTATCTTTGTTCCAAAGAAATTTCAGCTTTTGAGATTACGATGAAAATCCAAAAAAAACGACAGGCCGCGGGTTGAAAAAATGGTCCAAATTTAAAGGGCGTCAGATCTTCCCCAAAACCTGATAAAATGACAACGAGGTGGGTATTAATCGAGAAATTGCAGAGATTAGAAAGCATTATCTTTGTTCCAAAGAAATTTCAGCTCCGGAGGCTACGCCGAAAATCCGAAAAAAACGACAGGCCGCGGGATGAAAAAATGGTCCAAATTTAAAGGGCGTCAGATCTTCCCCAAAATCTGATAAAATGACAATGGGGTGGGTATTAATCGAGAAATTGCAGAGATTAGAAAGAATTATCTTTGTTCCAAAGAAATTTCAGCTCAGGAGGTTACGCCGAAGACCCAAAAGTAAGGACAGGCCGCGGGTTGAAAAAATGGTCCATATTTAAAGGGCGTCAGATCTTCCCCAAAACCTGATAAAATGACAACAGGGTGGGTATTAATCGAGAAATTGCAGAGATTAGAAAGAATTATCTTTGTTCCAAAGAAATTTCAGCTTTTGAGATTACGCCGAAAACCCGAAAAGAACGACAGGCCGCAGGTTGATAAAATGGTCCAAATTTAAAGGGTGTCAGATCTTCCCCAAAACCTGATAAAATGACAACGGGGTGGGTATTAATCGAGAAATTGCAGAGATTAGAAAGAATGATGTTTGTTCCAAAGAAATTTCAGCTTTTGAGATTACGATGAAAATCCGAAAAAAATGACAGGCCGCGGGTTGAAAAAATGGTCAAAATTTAAAGGGCGTCAGATCTTCCCCAAAACCTGATAAAATGACAACAGGGTGGGTATTAATCGAGAAATTGCAGAGATTAGAAAGAATGATCTGTGTTCCAAAGAAATTTCAGCTTTTGAGATTACGCCGAAAATCCGAAAAAAATGACAGGCCGCGGGTTGAAAAAATGGTCAAAATTTAAAGGGCGTCAGATCTTCCCCAAAACCTGATAAAATGACAACAGGGTAGGTATTAATCGAGAAATTGCAGAGATTAGAAAGAATTATCTTTGTTCCAAAGAAATTTCAGCTTTTGAGATTACGCCGAAAACCCGAAAAGAACGACAGGCCGCGGGTTGATAAAATGGTCCAAATTTAAAGGGTGTCAGATCTTCCCCAAAACCTGATAAAATGACAACGGGGTGGGTATTAATCGAGAAATTGCAGAGATTAGAAAGAATGATCTTTGTTCCAAAGAAATTTCAACTTTTGAGATTACGCCGAAAACCCGAAAAAAACGACAGGCCACGGGTTGAAAAAATGGTCCAAATTTAAAGGGTGTCAGATCTTCCCCAAAACCTGATAAAATGACAACAGGTTGGGTATTAATCGAGAAATTGCAGAGATTAGAAAGAATTATCTTTGTTCCAAAGAAATTTCAGCTTTTGAGATTACGCCGAAAACCCGAAAAAAACGACAGTCCGCGGGTTGAAAAAATGGTCAAAATTTAAAGGGCGTCAGATCTTCCCCAAAACCTGATAAAATGACAACAGGGTGGGTATTAATCGAGAAATTGCAGAGATTAGAAAGAATGATCTTTGTTCCAAAGAAATTTCAGCTTTTGAGATTACGCCGAAAATCCGAAAAAAATGACAGGCCGCAGGTTGAAAAAATGGTCAAAATTTAAAGGGCGTCAGATCTTCCCCAAAACCTGATAAAATGACAACAGGGTGGGTATTAATCGAGAAATTGCAGAGATTAGAAAGAATGATCTTTGTTCCAAAGAAATTTCAGCTTTTGAGATTACGCCAAAAACCCGAAAAAAACGACAGGCCGCGGGTTGAAAAAATGGTCCAAATTTAAATGGTGTCAGATCTTCCCCAAAACCTGATAAAATGACAACAGGGTGGGTATTAATCGAGAAATTGCAGAGATTAGAAAGAATTATCTTTGTTCCAAAGAAATTTCAGCTTTTGAGATTACGCCGAAAACCCGAAAAAAACGACAGTCCGTGGGTTGAAAAAATGGTCAAAATTTAAAGGGCGTCAGATCTTCCCCAAAACCTGATAAAATGACAACAGGGTGGGTATTAATCGAGAAATTGCAGAGATTAGAAAGAATGATCTTTGTTCCAAAGAAATTTCAGCTTTTGAGATTACGCCGAAAATCCGAAAAAAATGACAGGCCGCGGGTTGAAAAAATGGTCAAAATCTAAAGTGCGTCAGATCTTCCCCAAAACCTGATAAAATGACAACAGGGTGGGTATTAATCGAGAAATTGCAGAGATTAGAAAGAATTATCTTTGTTCCAAAGAAATTTCAGCTTTTGAGATTACGCCGAAAACCCGAAAAAAACGACAGGCCGCGGGTTGAAAAAATGGTCCAAATTTAAAGGGCTTCAGATCTTCCCCAAAACCTGATGAAATGACAACAGGGTGGGTATTAATCGAGAAATTGCAGAAATTAGAAAGAATTATCTTTGTTCCAAAGAAATTTCAGCTTTTGAGATTACGATGAAAATCCGAAAAAAATGACAGGCCGCGGGTTGAAAAAATGGTCAAAATTTAAAGGGCGTCAGATCTTCCCCAAAACCTGATAAAATGACAACAGGGTGGGTATTAATCGAGAAATTGCAGAGATTAGAAAGAATGATCTTTGTTCCAAAGAAATTTCAGCTTTTGAGATTACGCCGAAAATCCGAAAAAAAATGACAGGCCGCGGGTTGAAAAAATGGTCAAAATTTAAAGGGCGTCAGATCTTCCCCAAAACCTGATAAAATGACAACAGGGTAGGTATTAATCGAGAAATTGCAGAGATTAGAAAGAATTATCTTTGTTCCAAAGAAATTTCAGCTTTTGAGATTACGCCGAAAACCCGAAAAGAACGACAGGCCGCGGGTTGATAAAATGGTCCAAATTTAAAGGGTGTCAGATCTTCCCCAAAACCTGATAAAATGACAACGGGGTGGGTATTAATCGAGAAATTGCAGAGATTAGAAAGAATGATGTTTGTTCCAAAGAAATTTCAACTTTTGAGATTATGCCGAAAACCCGAAAAAAACGACAGGCCACGGGTTGAAAAAATGGTCCAAATTTAAAGGGCGTCAGATCTTCCCCAAAACCTGATGAAATGACAACAGGGTGGGTATTAATCGAGAAATTGCAGAAATTAGAAAGAATTATCTTTGTTCCAAAGAAATTTCAGCTTTTGAGATTACGATGAAAATCCGAAAAAAATGACAGGCCGCGGGTTGAAAAAATGGTCAAAATTTAAAGGGCGTCAGATCTTCCCCAAAACCTGATAAAATGACAACAGGGTGGGTATTAATCGAGAAATTGCAGAGATTAGAAAGAATAATCTTTGTTCCAAAGAAATTTCAGCTTTTGAGATTACGCCGAAAATCCGAAAAAAATGACAGGCCGCGGGTTGAAAAAATGGTCAAAATTTAAAGGGCGTCAGATCTTCCCCAAAACCTGATAAAATGACAACAGGGTAGGTATTAATCGAGAAATTGCAGAGATTAGAAAGAATTATCTTTGTTCCAAAGAAATTTCAGCTTTTGAGATTACGCCGAAAACCCGAAAAGAACGACAGGCCGCGGGTTGATAAAATGGTCCAAATTTAAAGGGTGTCAGATCTTCCCCAAAACCTGATAAAATGACAACGGGGTGGGTATTAATCGAGAAATTGCAGAGATTAGAAAGAATGATGTTTGTTCCAAAGAAATTTCAACTTTTGAGATTACGCCGAAAACCCGAAAAAAACGACAGGCCACGGGTTGAAAAAATGGTCCAAATTTAAAGGGCGTCAGATCTTCCCCAAAACCTGATGAAATGACAACAGGGTGGGTATTAATCGAGAAATTGCAGAAATTAGAAAGAATGATCTTTGTTCCAAAGAAATTTCAGCTTTTGAGATTACGCCGAAAACCCGAAAAAAACGACAGGCCGCGGGTTGAAAAAATGGTCCAAATTTAAAGGGCGTCAGATCTTCCCCAAAACCTGATGAAATGACAACAGGGTGGGTATTAATCGAGAAATTGCAGAGATTAGAAAGAATTATCTTTGTTCCAAAGAAATTTCAGCTTTTGAGATTACGCCGAAAACCCGAAAAGAACGACAGGCCGCGGGTTGATAAAATGGTCCAAATTTAAAGGGTGTCAGATCTTCCCCAAAACCTGATAAAATGACAACGGGGTGGGTATTAATCGAGAAATTGCAGAGATTAGAAAGAATGATGTTTGTTCCAAAGAAATTTCAACTTTTGAGATTATGCCGAAAACCCGAAAAAAACGACAGGCCACGGGTTGAAAAAATGGTCCAAATTTAAAGGGCGTCAGATCTTCCCCAAAACCTGATGAAATGACAACAGGGTGGGTATTAATCGAGAAATTGCAGAAATTAGAAAGAATTATCTTTGTTCCAAAGAAATTTCAGCTTTTGAGATTACGATGAAAATCCGAAAAAAATGACAGGCCGCGGGTTGAAAAAATGGTCAAAATTTAAAGGGCGTCAGATCTTCCCCAAAACCTGATAAAATGACAACAGGGTGGGTATTAATCGAGAAATTGCAGAGATTAGAAAGAATAATCTTTGTTCCAAAGAAATTTCAGCTTTTGAGATTACGCCGAAAATCCGAAAAAAATGACAGGCCGCGGGTTGAAAAAATGGTCAAAATTTAAAGGGCGTCAGATCTTCCCCAAAACCTGATAAAATGACAACAGGGTAGGTATTAATCGAGAAATTGCAGAGATTAGAAAGAATTATCTTTGTTCCAAAGAAATTTCAGCTTTTGAGATTACGCCGAAAACCCGAAAAGAACGACAGGCCGCGGGTTGATAAAATGGTCCAAATTTAAAGGGTGTCAGATCTTCCCCAAAACCTGATAAAATGACAACGGGGTGGGTATTAATCGAGAAATTGCAGAGATTAGAAAGAATGATGTTTGTTCCAAAGAAATTTCAACTTTTGAGATTACGCCGAAAACCCGAAAAAAACGACAGGCCACGGGTTGAAAAAATGGTCCAAATTTAAAGGGCGTCAGATCTTCCCCAAAACCTGATGAAATGACAACAGGGTGGGTATTAATCGAGAAATTGCAGAAATTAGAAAGAATGATCTTTGTTCCAAAGAAATTTCAGCTTTTGAGATTACGCCGAAAACCCGAAAAAAACGACAGGCCGCGGGTTGAAAAAATGGTCCAAATTTACATGGTGTCAGATCTTCCCCAAAACCTGATAAAATGACAACAGGGTGGGTATTAATCGAGAAATTGCAGAGATTAGAAAGAATGATCTTTGTTCCAAAGACATTTCAGCTCCGGAGGTTACGCCGAAAAAAACGACAGGCCGCGGGTTGAAAAAATGGTCAAAATTTAAAGGGCGTCAGATCTTCCCCAAAACCTTATGAAATGACAACAGGGTGGGTATTAATCGAGAAATTGCAGAAATTAGAAAGAATTATCTTTGTTCCAAAGAAATTTCAGCTTTTGAGATTACGATGAAAATCCGAAAAAAATGACAGGCCGCGGGTTGAAAAAATGGTCAAAATTTAAAGGGCGTCAGATCTTCCCCAAAACCTGATAAAATGACAACAGGGTGGGTATTAATCGAGAAATTGCAGAGATTAGAAAGAATGATCTTTGTTCCAAAGAAATTTCAGCTTTTGAGATTACGCCGAAAACCCGAAAAAAACGACAGGCCGCAGGTTGAAAAAATGGTCAAAATTTAAAGGGCGTCAGATCTTCCCCAAAACCTGATAAAATGACAACAGGGTGGGTATTAATCGAGAAATTGCAGAGATTAGAAAGAATAATCTTTGTTCCAAAGAAATTTCAGCTTTTGAGATTACGCCGAAAACCCGAAAAAAACGACAGGCCACGGGTTGAAAAAATGGTCCAAATTTAAAGGGTGTCAGATCTTCCCCAAAACCTGATAAAATGACAACAGGTTGGGTATTAATCGAGAAATTGCAGAGATTAGAAAGAATTATCTTTGTTCCAAAGAAATTTCAGCTTTTGAGATTACGCCGAAAACCCGAAAAAAACGACAGTCCGCGGGTTGAAAAAATGGTCAAAATTTAAAGGGCGTCAGATCTTCCCCAAAACCTGATAAAATGACAACAGGGTGGGTATTAATCGAGAAATTGCAGAGATTAGAAAGAATGATCTTTGTTCCAAAGAAATTTCAGCTTTTGAGATTACGCCGAAAATCCGAAAAAAATGACAGGCCGCAGGTTGAAAAAATGGTCAAAATTTAAAGGGCGTCAGATCTTCCCCAAAACCTGATAAAATGACAACAGGGTGGGTATTAATCGAGAAATTGCAGAGATTAGAAAGAATGATCTTTGTTCCAAAGAAATTTCAGCTTTTGAGATTACGCCAAAAACCCGAAAAAAACGACAGGCCGCGGGTTGAAAAAATGGTCCAAATTTAAATGGTGTCAGATCTTCCCCAAAACCTGATAAAATGACAACAGGGTGGGTATTAATCGAGAAATTGCAGAGATTAGAAAGAATTATCTTTGTTCCAAAGAAATTTCAGCTTTTGAGATTACGCCGAAAACCCGAAAAAAACGACAGTCCGTGGGTTGAAAAAATGGTCAAAATTTAAAGGGCGTCAGATCTTCCCCAAAACCTGATAAAATGACAACAGGGTGGGTATTAATCGAGAAATTGCAGAGATTAGAAAGAATGATCTTTGTTCCAAAGAAATTTCAGCTTTTGAGATTACGCCGAAAATCCGAAAAAAATGACAGGCCGCGGGTTGAAAAAATGGTCAAAATCTAAAGTGCGTCAGATCTTCCCCAAAACCTGATAAAATGACAACAGGGTGGGAATTAATCGAGAAATTGCAGAGATTAGAAAGAATTATCTTTGTTCCAAAGAAATTTCAGCTTTTGAGATTACGCCGAAAACCCGAAAAAAACGACAGGCCGCGGGTTGAAAAAATGGTCCAAATTTAAAGGGCTTCAGATCTTCCCCAAAACCTGATGAAATGACAACAGGGTGGGTATTAATCGAGAAATTGCAGAAATTAGAAAGAATTATCTTTGTTCCAAAGAAATTTCAGCTTTTGAGATTACGATGAAAATCTGAAAAAAATGACAGGCCGCGGGTTGAAAAAATGGTCAAAATTTAAAGGGCGTCAGATCTTCCCCAAAACCTGATAAAATGACAACAGGGTGGGTATTAATCGAGAAAT
This sequence comes from Euthynnus affinis, assembly GCA_029490765.1. Taxonomy (NCBI): domain Eukaryota; kingdom Metazoa; phylum Chordata; class Actinopteri; order Scombriformes; family Scombridae; genus Euthynnus; species Euthynnus affinis. Next base: position 33,469,717 of record CM055846.1, read on the forward strand.
TGCAGAGATTAGAAAGAATGATCTTTGTTCCAAAGAAATTTCAGCTTTTGAGATTACGCCGAAAATCCGAAAAAAAATGACAGGCCGCGGGTTGAAAAAATGGTCAAAATTTAAAGGGCGTCAGATCTTCCCCAAAACCTGATAAAATGACAACAGGGTAGGTATTAATCGAGAAATTGCAGAGATTAGAAAGAATTATCTTTGTTCCAAAGAAATTTCAGCTTTTGAGATTACGCCGAAAACCCGAAAAGAACGACAGGCCGCGGGTTGATAAAATGGTCCAAATTTAAAGGGTGTCAGATCTTCCCCAAAACCTGATAAAATGACAACGGGGTGGGTATTAATCGAGAAATTGCAGAGATTAGAAAGAATGATGTTTGTTCTAAAGAAATTTCAACTTTTGAGATTATGCCGAAAACCCGAAAAAAACGACAGGCCACGGGTTGAAAAAATGGTCCAAATTTAAAGGGCGTCAGATCTTCCCCAAAACCTGATGAAATGACAACAGGGTGGGTATTAATCGAGAAATTGCAGAAATTAGAAAGAATTATCTTTGTTCCAAAGAAATTTCAGCTTTTGAGATTACGATGAAAATCCGAAAAAAATGACAGGCCGCGGGTTGAAAAAATGGTCAAAATTTAAAGGGCGTCAGATCTTCCCCAAAACCTGATAAAATGACAACAGGGTGGGTATTAATCGAGAAATTGCAGAGATTAGAAAGAATAATCTTTGTTCCAAAGAAATTTCAGCTTTTGAGATTACGCCGAAAATCCGAAAAAAATGACAGGCCGCGGGTTGAAAAAATGGTCAAAATTTAAAGGGCGTCAGATCTTCCCCAAAACCTGATAAAATGACAACAGGGTAGGTATTAATCGAGAAATTGCAGAGATTAGAAAGAATTATCTTTGTTCCAAAGAAATTTCAGCTTTTGAGATTACGCCGAAAACCCGAAAAGAACGACAGGCCGCGGGTTGATAAAATGGTCCAAATTTAAAGGGTGTCAGATCTTCCCCAAAACCTGATAAAATGACAACGGGGTGGGTATTAATCGAGAAATTGCAGAGATTAGAAAGAATGATGTTTGTTCCAAAGAAATTTCAACTTTTGAGATTACGCCGAAAACCCGAAAAAAACGACAGGCCACGGGTTGAAAAAATGGTCCAAATTTAAAGGGCGTCAGATCTTCCCCAAAACCTGATGAAATGACAACAGGGTGGGTATTAATCGAGAAATTGCAGAAATTAGAAAGAATGATCTTTGTTCCAAAGAAATTTCAGCTTTTGAGATTACGCCGAAAACCCGAAAAAAACGACAGGCCGCGGGTTGAAAAAATGGTCCAAATTTAAAGGGCGTCAGATCTTCCCCAAAACCTGATGAAATGACAACAGGGTGGGTATTAATCGAGAAATTGCAGAGATTAGAAAGAATTATCTTTGTTCCAAAGAAATTTCAGCTTTTGAGATTACGCCGAAAACCCGAAAAGAACGACAGGCCGCGGGTTGAAAAAATGGTCCAAATTTAAAGGGTGTCAGATCTTCCCCAAAACCTGATAAAATGACAACGGGGTGGGTATTAATCGAGAAATTGCAGAGATTAGAAAGAATGATGTTTGTTCCAAAGAAATTTCAACTTTTGAGATTATGCCGAAAACCCGAAAAAAACGACAGGCCACGGGTTGAAAAAATGGTCCAAATTTAAAGGGCGTCAGATCTTCCCCAAAACCTGATGAAATGACAACAGGGTGGGTATTAATCGAGAAATTGCAGAAATTAGAAAGAATTATCTTTGTTCCAAAGAAATTTCAGCTTTTGAGATTACGCCGAAAATCCGAAAAAAATGACAGGCCGCGGGTTGAAAAAATGGTCAAAATTTAAAGGGCGTCAGATCTTCCCCAAAACCTGATGAAATGACAACAGGGTGGGTATTAATCGAGAAATTGCAGAAATTAGAAAGAATGATCTTTGTTCCAAAGAAATTTCAGCTTTTGAGATTACGCCGAAAACCCGAAAAAAACGACAGGCCGCGGGTTGAAAAAATGGTCCAAATTTACATGGTGTCAGATCTTCCCCAAAACCTGATAAAATGACAACAGGGTGGGTATTAATCGAGAAATTGCAGAGATTAGAAAGAATGATCTTTGTTCCAAAGACATTTCAGCTCCGGAGGTTACGCCGAAAAAAACGACAGGCCGCGGGTTGAAAAAATGGTCAAAATTTAAAGGGCGTCAGATCTTCCCCAAAACCTGATGAAATGACAACAGGGTGGGTATTAATCGAGAAATTGCAGAAATTAGAAAGAATTAACTTTGTTCCAAAGAAATTTCAGCTTTTGAGATTACGATGAAAATCCGAAAAAAATGACAGGCCGCGGGTTGAAAAAATGGTCAAAATTTAAAGGGCGTCAGATCTTCCCCAAAACCTGATAAAATGACAACAGGGTGGGTATTAATCGAGAAATTGCAGAGATTAGAAAGAATGATCTTTGTTCCAAAGAAATTTCAGCTTTTGAGATTACGCCGAAAACCCGAAAAAAACGACAGGCCGCGGGTTGAAAAAATGGTCCAAATTTACATGGTGTCAGATCTTCCCCAAAACCTGATAAAATGACAACAGGGTGGGTATTAATCAAGAAATTGCAGAGATTAGAAAGAATGATCTTTGTTCCAAAGACATTTCAGCTCCGGAGGTTACGCCGAAAAAAACGACAGGCCGCGGGTTGAAAAAATGGTCAAAATTTAAAGGGCGTCAGATCTTCCCCAAAACCTGATAAAATGACAACAGGGTGGGTATTAATCGAGAAATTGCAGAGATTAGAAAGAATGATCTTTGTTCCAAAGAAATTTCAGCTCAGGAGGTTACGCCGAAAACCCGAAAAAAACGACAGGCCGCGGGATGAAAAAATGGTCCAAATTTAAAGGGCGTCAGATCTTCCCCAAAACCTGATAAAATGACAACGGGGTGGGTATTAATCGAGAAATTGCAGAGATTAGAAAGCATTATCTTTGTTCCAAAGACATTTCAGCTCCGGAGGTTACGCCGAAAAAAACGACAGGCCGCGGGTTGAAAAAATGGTCAAAATTTAAAGGGTGTCAGATCTTCCCCAAAACCTGATAAAATGACAACGGGGCGGGTATTAATTGAGAAATTGCAGAGATTAGAAAGAATTATCTTTGTTCCAAAGAAATTTCAGCTCCGGAGGCTACGCCGAAAATCCGAAAAAAACGACAGGCCGTGAGTTGAAAAAATGGTCCAAATTTAAATGGTGTCAGATCTTCCCCAAAACCTGATAAAATGACAACAGGGTGGGTATTAATCGAGAAATTGCAGAAATTAGAAAGAATTATCTTTGTTCCAAAGAAATTTCAGCTTTTGAGATTACGATGAAAATCCGAAAAAAATGATAGGCCGCGGGTTGAAAAAATGGTCAAAATTTAAAGGGCGTCAGATCTTCCCCAAAACCTGATAAAATGACAACAGGGTGGGTATTAATCGAGAAATTGCAGAGATTAGAAAGAATGATCTTTGTTCCAAAGAAATTTCAGCTTTTGAGATTACGCCGAAAACCCGAAAAAAACGACAGGCCGCGGGTTGAAAAAATGGTCCAAATTTAAATGGTGTCAGATCTTCCCCAAAACCTGATAAAATGACAACAGGGTGGGTATTAATCGAGAAATTGCAGAGATTAGAAAGAATTATCTTTGTTCCAAAGAAATTTCAGCTTTTGAGATTACGCCGAAAACCCGAAAAAAACGACAGTCCGCGGGTTGAAAAAATGGTCAAAATTTAAAGGGCGTCAGATCTTCCCCAAAACCTGATAAAATGACAACAGGGTGGGTATTAATCGAGAAATTGCAGAGATTAGAAAGAATGATCTTTGTTCCAAAGAAATTTCAGCTTTTGAGATTACGCCGAAAATCCGAAAAAAATGACAGTCCGCGGGTTGAAAAAATGGTCAAAATCTAAAGTGCGTCAGATCTTCCCCAAAACCTGATAAAATGACAACAGGGTGGGTATTAATCGAGAAATTGCAGAGATTAGAAAGAATTATCTTTGTTCCAAAGAAATTTCAGCTTTTGAGATTACGCCGAAAACCCGAAAAAAACGACAGGCCGCGGGTTGAAAAAATGGTCCAAATTTAAAGGGCGTCAGATCTTCCCCAAAACCTGATGAAATGACAACAGGGTGGGTATTAATCGAGAAATTGCAGAAATTAGAAAGAATTATCTTTGTTCCAAAGAAATTTCAGCTTTTGAGATTACGATGAAAATCCGAAAAAAATGACAGGCCGCGGGTTGAAAAAATGGTCAAAATTTAAAGGGTGTCAGATCTTCCCCAAAACCTGATAAAATGACAACAGGGTGGGTATTAATCGAGAAATTGCAGAGATTAGAAAGAATGATCTTTGTTCCAAAGAAATTTCAGCTTTTGAGATTACGCCGAAAATCCGAAAAAAATGACAGGCCGCGGGTTGAAAAAATGGTCAAAATTTAAAGGGCGTCAGATCTTCCCCAAAACCTGATAAAACAACAACAGGGTAGGTATTAATTGAGAAATTGCAGAGATTAGAAAGAATGATCTTTGTTCCAAAGAAATTTCAGCTTTTGAGATTACGCCGAAAACCCGAAAAGAACGACAGGCCGCGGGTTGATAAAATGGTCCAAATTTAAAGGGTGTCAGATCTTCCCCAAAACCTGATAAAATGACAACGGGGTGGGTATTAATCGAGAAATTGCAGAAATTGGAAAGAATGATCTTTGTTCCAAAGAAATTTCAGCTTTTGAGATTACGCCGAAAACCCGAAAAAAACGTCAGGCCGCGGGTTGAAAAAATGGTCCAAATTTACATGGTGTCAGATCTTCCCCAAAACCTGATAAAATGACAACAGGGTGGGTATTAATCGAGAAATTGCAGAGATTAGAAAGAATGATCTTTGTTCCAAAGACATTTCAGCTCCGGAGGTTACGCCGAAAAAAACGACAGTCCGCGGGTTGAAAAAATGGTCAAAATTTAAAGGGCGTCAGATCTTCCCCAAAACCTGATAAAATGACAACAGGGTGGGTATTAATCGAGAAATAGCAGAGATTAGAAAGAATGATCTTTGTTCCAAAGAAATTTCAGCTTTTGAGATTACGCCGAAAACCCGAAAAAAACGACAGGCCGCGGGTTGAAAAAATGGTCCAAATTTAAATGGTGTCAGATCTTCCCCAAAACCTGATAAAATGACAACAGGGTGGGTATTAATCGAGAAATTGCAGAGATTAGAAAGAATGATCTTTGTTCCAAAGAAATTTCAGCTTTTGAGATTACGCCGAAAACCCGAAAAAAACGACAGTCCGCGGGTTGAAAAAATGGTCAAAATTTAAAGGGCGTCAGATCTTCCCCAAAACCTGATAAAATGACAACAGGGTGGGTATTAATCGAGAAATTGCAGAGATTAGAAAGAATGATCTTCGTTCCAAAGAAATTTCAGCTTTTGAGATTACGCCGAAAACCCGAAAAAAACGACAGGCCGCGGGTTGAAAAAATGGTCCAAATTTAAAGGGCGTCAGATCTTCCCCAAAACCTGATGAAATGACAACAGGGTGGGTATTAATCGAGAAATTGCAGAAATTAGAAAGAATTATCTTTGTTCCAAAGAAATTTCAGCTTTTGAGATTACGATGAAAATCCAAAAAAAACGACAGGCCGCGGGTTGAAAAAATGGTCCAAATTTAAAGGGCGTCAGATCTTCCCCAAAACCTGATAAAATGACAACGAGGTGGGTATTAATCGAGAAATTGCAGAGATTAGAAAGCATTATCTTTGTTCCAAAGAAATTTCAGCTCCGGAGGCTACGCCGAAAATCCGAAAAAAACGACAGGCCGCGGGATGAAAAAATGGTCCAAATTTAAAGGGCGTCAGATCTTCCCCAAAATCTGATAAAATGACAATGGGGTGGGTATTAATCGAGAAATTGCAGAGATTAGAAAGAATTATCTTTGTTCCAAAGAAATTTCAGCTCAGGAGGTTACGCCGAAGACCCAAAAGTAAGGACAGGCCGCGGGTTGAAAAAATGGTCCAAATTTACATGGTGTCAGATCTTCCCCAAAACCTGATAAAATGACAACAGGGTGGGTATTAATCGAGAAATTGCAGAGATTAGAAAGAATGATCTTTGTTCCAAAGACATTTCAGCTCCGGAGGTTACGCCGAAAAAAACGACAGTCCGCGGGTTGAAAAAATGGTCAAAATTTAAAGGGCGTCAGATCTTCCCCAAAACCTGATAAAATGACAACAGGGTGGGTATTAATCGAGAAATAGCAGAGATTAGAAAGAATGATCTTTGTTCCAAAGAAATTTCAGCTTTTGAGATTACGCCGAAAACCCGAAAAAAACGACAGGCCGCGGGTTGAAAAAATGGTCCAAATTTAAATGGTGTCAGATCTTCCCCAAAACCTGATAAAATGACAACAGGGTGGGTATTAATCGAGAAATTGCAGAGATTAGAAAGAATGATCTTTGTTCCAAAGAAATTTCAGCTTTTGAGATTACGCCGAAAACCCGAAAAAAACGACAGTCCGCGGGTTGAAAAAATGGTCAAAATTTAAAGGGCGTCAGATCTTCCCCAAAACCTGATAAAATGACAACAGGGTGGGTATTAATCGAGAAATTGCAGAGATTAGAAAGAATGATCTTCGTTCCAAAGAAATTTCAGCTTTTGAGATTACGCCGAAAACCCGAAAAAAACGACAGGCCGCGGGTTGAAAAAATGGTCCAAATTTAAAGGGCGTCAGATCTTCCCCAAAACCTGATGAAATGACAACAGGGTGGGTATTAATCGAGAAATTGCAGAAATTAGAAAGAATTATCTTTGTTCCAAAGAAATTTCAGCTTTTGAGATTACGATGAAAATCCAAAAAAAACGACAGGCCGCGGGTTGAAAAAATGGTCCAAATTTAAAGGGCGTCAGATCTTCCCCAAAACCTGATAAAATGACAACGAGGTGGGTATTAATCGAGAAATTGCAGAGATTAGAAAGCATTATCTTTGTTCCAAAGAAATTTCAGCTCCGGAGGCTACGCCGAAAATCCGAAAAAAACGACAGGCCGCGGGATGAAAAAATGGTCCAAATTTAAAGGGCGTCAGATCTTCCCCAAAATCTGATAAAATGACAATGGGGTGGGTATTAATCGAGAAATTGCAGAGATTAGAAAGAATTATCTTTGTTCCAAAGAAATTTCAGCTCAGGAGGTTACGCCGAAGACCCAAAAGTAAGGACAGGCCGCGGGTTGAAAAAATGGTCCATATTTAAAGGGCGTCAGATCTTCCCCAAAACCTGATAAAATGACAACAGGGTGGGTATTAATCGAGAAATTGCAGAGATTAGAAAGAATTATCTTTGTTCCAAAGAAATTTCAGCTTTTGAGATTAGGCCGAAAATCCGAAAAAAACGACAGGCTGCGGGTTGAAAAAATGGTCCAAATTTAAATGGTGTCAGATCTTCCCCAAAACCTGATAAAATGACAACAGGGTGGGTATTAATCGAGAAATTGCAGAGATTAGAAAGAATTATCTTTGTTCCAAAGAAATTTCAGCTTTTGAGATTACGCCGAAAACCCGAAAAAAACGACAGTCCGCGGGTTGAAAAAATGGTCAAAATTTAAAGGGCGTCAGATCTTCCCCAAAACCTGATAAAATGACAACAGGGTGGGTATTAATCGAGAAATTGCAGAGATTAGAAAGAATGATCTTTGTTCCAAAGAAATTTCAGCTTTTGAGATTACGCCGAAAATCCGAAAAAAATGACAGTCCGCGGGTTGAAAAAATGGTCAAAATCTAAAGTGCGCCAGATCTTCCCCAAAACCTGATAAAATGACAACAGGGTGGGTATTAATCGAGAAATTGCAGAGATTAGAAAGAATTATCTTTGTTCCAAAGAAATTTCAGCTTTTGAGATTACGCCGAAAACCCGAAAAAAACGACAGGCCGCGGGTTGAAAAAATGGTCCAAATTTAAAGGGCGTCAGATCTTCCCCAAAACCTGATGAAATGACAACAGGGTGGGTATTAATCGAGAAATTGCAGAAATTAGAAAGAATTATCTTTGTTCCAAAGAAATTTCAGCTTTTGAGATTACGATGAAAATCCGAAAAAAATGACAGGCCGCGGGTTGAAAAAATGGTCAAAATTTAAAGGGTGTCAGATCTTCCCCAAAACCTGATAAAATGACAACAGGGTGGGTATTAATCGAGAAATTGCAGAGATTAGAAAGAATGATCTTTGTTCCAAAGAAATTTCAGCTTTTGAGATTACGCCGAAAATCCGAAAAAAATGACAGGCCGCGGGTTGAAAAAATGGTCAAAATTTAAAGGGCGTCAGATCTTCCCCAAAACCTGATAAAACGACAACAGGGTAGGTATTAATTGAGAAATTGCAGAGATTAGAAAGAATTATCTTTGTTCCAAAGAAATTTCAGCTTTTGAGATTACGCCGAAAACCCGAAAAGAACGACAGGCCGCGGGTTGATAAAATGGTCCAAATTTAAAGGGTGTCAGATCTTCCCCAAAACCTGATAAAATGACAACGGGGTGGGTATTAATCGAGAAATTGCAGAAATTGGAAAGAATTATCTTTGTTCCAAAGAAATTTCAGCTTTTGAGATTACGATGAAAATCCAAAAAAAATGACAGGCCGCGGGTTGAAAAAATGGTCAAAATTTAAAGGGCGTCAGATCTTCCCCAAAACCTGATAAAATGACAACAGGGTGGGTATTAATCGAGAAATTGCAGAGATTAGAAAGAATGATGTTTGTTCCAAAGAAATTTCAGCTTTTGAGATTACGCCGAAAACCCGAAAAAAACGTCAGGCCGCGGGTTGAAAAAATGGTCCAAATTTACATGGTGTCAGATCTTCCCCAAAACCTGATAAAATGACAACAGGGTGGGTATTAATCGAGAAATTGCAGAGATTAGAAAGAATGATCTTTGTTCCAAAGACATTTCAGCTCCGGAGGTTACGCCGAAAAAAACGACAGTCCGCGGGTTGAAAAAATGGTCAAAATTTAAAGGGCGTCAGATCTTCCCCAAAACCTGATAAAATGACAACAGGGTGGGTATTAATCGAGAAATTGCAGAGATTAGAAAGAATGATCTTTGTTCCAAAGAAATTTCAGCTTTTGAGATTACGCCGAAAACCCGAAAAAAACGACAGGCCGCGGGTTGAAAAAATGGTCCAAATTTAAAGGGCGTCAGATCTTCCCCAAAACCTGATGAAATGACAACAGGGTGGGTATTAATCGAGAAATTGCAGAAATTAGAAAGAATTATCTTTGTTCCAAAGAAATTTCAGCTTTTGAGATTACGATGAAAATCCGAAAAAAATGACAGGCCGCGGGTTGAAAAAATGGTCAAAATTTAAAGGGTGTCAGATCTTCCCCAAAACCTGATAAAATGACAACAGGGTGGGTATTAATCGAGAAATTGCAGAGATTAGAAAGAATGATCTTTGTTCCAAAGAAATTTCAGCTTTTGAGATTACGCCGAAAATCCGAAAAAAATGACAGGCCGCGGGTTGAAAAAATGGTCAAAATTTAAAGGGCGTCAGATCTTCCCCAAAACCTGATAAAACGACAACAGGGTAGGTATTAATTGAGAAATTGCAGAGATTAGAAAGAATTATCTTTGTTCCAAAGAAATTTCAGCTTTTGAGATTACGCCGAAAACCCGAAAAGAACGACAGGCCGCGGGTTGATAAAATGGTCCAAATTTAAAGGGTGTCAGATCTTCCCCAAAACCTGATAAAATGACAACGGGGTGGGTATTAATCGAGAAATTGCAGAAATTGGAAAGAATTATCTTTGTTCCAAAGAAATTTCAGCTTTTGAGATTACGATGAAAATCCAAAAAAAATGACAGGCCGCGGGTTGAAAAAATGGTCAAAATTTAAAGGGCGTCAGATCTTCCCCAAAACCTGATAAAATGACAACAGGGTGGGTATTAATCGAGAAATTGCAGAGATTAGAAAGAATGATGTTTGTTCCAAAGAAATTTCAGCTTTTGAGATTACGCCGAAAACCCGAAAAAAACGTCAGGCCGCGGGTTGAAAAAATGGTCCAAATTTACATGGTGTCAGATCTTCCCCAAAACCTGATAAAATGACAACAGGGTGGGTATTAATCGAGAAATTGCAGAGATTAGAAAGAATGATCTTTGTTCCAAAGACATTTCAGCTCCGGAGGTTACGCCGAAAAAAACGACAGTCCGCGGGTTGAAAAAATGGTCAAAATTTAAAGGGCGTCAGATCTTCCCCAAAACCTGATAAAATGACAACAGGGTGGGTATTAATCGAGAAATTGCAGAGATTAGAAAGAATGATCTTTGTTCCAAAGAAATTTCAGCTTTTGAGATTACGCCGAAAACCCGAAAAAAACGACAGGCCGCGGGTTGAAAAAATGGTCCAAATTTAAATGGTGTCAGATCTTCCCCAAAACCTGATAAAATGACAACAGGGTGGGTATTAATCGAGAAATTGCAGAGATTAGAAAGAATGATCTTTGTTCCAAAGAAATTTCAGCTTTTGAGATTACGCCGAAAACCCGAAAAAAACGACAGTCCGCGGGTTGAAAAAATGGTCAAAATTTAAAGGGCATCAGATCTTCCCCAAAACCTGATAAAATGACAACAGGGGGGGTATTAATCGAGAAATTGCAGAGATTAGAAAGAATGATCTTCGTTCCAAAGAAATTTCAGCTTTTGAGATTACGCCGAAAACCCGAAAAAAACGACAGGCCGCGGGTTGAAAAAATGGTCCAAATTTAAAGGGCGTCAGATCTTCCCCAAAACCTGATGAAATGACAACAGGGTGGGTATTAATCGAGAAATTGCAGAAATTAGAAAGAATTATCTTTGTTCCAAAGAAATTTCAGCTTTTGAGATTACGATGAAAATCCAAAAAAAACGACAGGCCGCGGGTTGAAAAAATGGTCCAAATTTAAAGGGCGTCAGATCTTCCCCAAAACCTGATAAAATGACAACGAGGTGGGTATTAATCGAGAAATTGCAGAGATTAGAAAGCATTATCTTTGTTCCAAAGAAATTTCAGCTCAGGAGGTTACGCCGAAGACCCAAAAGTAAGGACAGGCCGCGGGTTGAAAAAATGGTCCATATTTAAAGGGCGTCAGATCTTCCCCAAAACCTGATAAAATGACAACAGGGTGGGTATTAATCGAGAAATTGCAGAGATTAGAAAGAATTATCTTTGTTCCAAAGAAATTTCAGCTTTTGAGATTACGCCGAAAATCCGAAAAAAACGACAGGCTGCGGGTTGAAAGAATGGTCCATATTCAAAGGGCGTCAGATCTTCCCCAAAACCTGATAAAATGACAACGGGTTGGGTATTAATCGAGAAATTGCAGAGATTAGAAAGAATTATCTTTGTTCCAAAGAAATTTCAGCTTTTGGGATTATGCCGAAAACCCGAAAAGAACGACAGGCCGCGGGTTGAAAAAATGGTCCAAATTTAAAGGGCGTCAGATCTTCCCCAAAACCTGATAAAATGACAACAGGGTGGGTATTAATCGAGAAATTGCAGAGATTAGAAAGAATGATCTTTGTTCCAAAGAAATTTCAGCTTTTGAGATTACGCCGAAAACCCGAAAAAAACGACAGTCCGCGGGTTGAAAAAATGGTCAAAATTTAAAGGGCGTCAGATCTTCCCCAAAACCTGATAAAATGACAACAGGGTGGGTATTAATCGAGAATTTGCAGAGATTAGAAAGAATGATCTTCGTTCCAAAGAAATTTCAGCTTTTGAGATTACGCCGAAAACCCGAAAAAAACGACAGGCCGCGGGTTGAAAAAATGGTCCAAATTTAAAGGGCGTCAGATCTTCCCCAAAACCTGATGAAATGACAACAGGGTGGGTATTAATCGAGAAATTGCAGAAATTAGAAAGAATTATCTTTGTTCCAAAGAAATTTCAGCTTTTGAGATTACGATGAAAATCCAAAAAAAACGACAGGCCGCGGGTTGAAAAAATGGTCCAAATTTAAAGGGCGTCAGATCTTCCCCAAAACCTGATAAAATGACAACGAGGTGGGTATTAATCGAGAAATTGCAGAGATTAGAAAGCATTATCTTTGTTCCAAAGAAATTTCAGCTCCGGAGGCTACGCCGAAAATCCGAAAAAAACGACAGGCCGCGGGATGAAAAAATGGTCCAAATTTAAAGGGCGTCAGATCTTCCCCAAAATCTGATAAAATGACAATGGGGTGGGTATTAATCGAGAAATTGCAGAGATTAGAAAGAATTATCTTTGTTCCAAAGAAATTTCAGCTCAGGAGGTTACGCCGAAGACCCAAAAGTAAGGACAGGCCGCGGGTTGAAAAAATGGTCCATATTTAAAGGGCGTCAGATCTTCCCCAAAACCTGATAAAATGACAACAGGGTGGGTATTAATCGAGAAATTGCAGAGATTAGAAAGAATTATCTTTGTTCCAAAGAAATTTCAGCTTTGGAGATTAGGCCGAAAATCCGAAAAAAACGACAGGCTGCGGGTTGAAAAAATGGTCCAAATTTAAATGGTGTCAGATCTTCCCCAAAACCTGATAAAATGACAACAGGGTGGGTATTAATCGAGAAATTGCAGAGATTAGAAAGAATTATCTTTGTTCCAAAGAAATTTCAGCTTTTGAGATTACGCCGAAAACCCGAAAAAAACGACAGTCCGCGGGTTGAAAAAATGGTCAAAATTTAAAGGGCGTCAGATCTTCCCCAAAACCTGATAAAATGACAACAGGGTGGGTATTAATCGAGAAATTGCAGAGATTAGAAAGAATGATCTTTGTTCCAAAGAAATTTCAGCTTTTGAGATTACGCCGAAAACCCGAAAAAAACGACAGGCCGCGGGTTGAAAAAATGGTCCAAATTTAAAGGGCGTCAGATCTTCCCCAAAACCTGATGAAATGACAACAGGGTGGGTATTAATCGAGAAATTGCAGAAATTAGAAAGAATTATCTTTGTTCCAAAGAAATTTCAGCTTTTGAGATTACGATGAAAATCCGAAAAAAATGACAGGCCGCGGGTTGAAAAAATGGTCAAAATTTAAAGGGTGTCAGATCTTCCCCAAAACCTGATAAAATGACAACAGGGTGGGTATTAATCGAGAAATTGCAGAGATTAGAAAGAATGATCTTTGTTCCAAAGAAATTTCAGCTTTTGAGATTACGCCGAAAATCCGAAAAAAATGACAGGCCGCGGGTTGAAAAAATGGTCAAAATTTAAAGGGCGTCAGATCTTCCCCAAAACCTGATAAAACGACAACAGGGTAGGTATTAATTGAGAAATTGCAGAGATTAGAAAGAATTATCTTTGTTCCAAAGAAATTTCAGCTTTTGAGATTACGCCGAAAACCCGAAAAGAACGACAGGCCGCGGGTTGATAAAATGGTCCAAATTTAAAGGGTGTCAGATCTTCCCCAAAACCTGATAAAATGACAACGGGGTGGGTATTAATCGAGAAATTGCAGAAATTGGAAAGAATTATCTTTGTTCCAAAGAAATTTCAGCTTTTGAGATTACGATGAAAATCCAAAAAAAATGACAGGCCGCGGGTTGAAAAAATGGTCAAAATTTAAAGGGCGTCAGATCTTCCCCAAAACCTGATAAAATGACAACAGGGTGGGTATTAATCGAGAAATTGCAGAGATTAGAAAGAATGATCTTTCTTCCAAAGAAATTTCAGCTTTTGAGATTACGCCGAAAACCCGAAAAAAACGTCAGGCCGCGGGTTGAAAAAATGGTCCAAATTTACATGGTGTCAGATCTTCCCCAAAACCTGATAAAATGACAACAGGGTGGGTATTAATCGAGAAATTGCAGAGATTAGAAAGAATGATCTTTGTTCCAAAGACATTTCAGCTCCGGAGGTTACGCCGAAAAAAACGACAGTCCGCGGGTTGAAAAAATGGTCAAAATTTAAAGGGCGTCAGATCTTCCCCAAAACCTGATAAAATGACAACAGGGTGGGTATTAATCGAGAAATTGCAGAGATTAGAAAGAATGATCTTTGTTCCAAAGAAATTTCAGCTTTTGAGATTACGCCGAAAACCCGAAAAAAACGACAGGCCGCGGGTTGAAAAAATGGTCCAAATTTAAATGGTGTCAGATCTTCCCCAAAACCTGATAAAATGACAACAGGGTGGGTATTAATCGAGAAATTGCAAAGATTAGAAAGAATGATCTTTGTTCCAAAGAAATTTCAGCTTTTGAGATTACGCCGAAAACCCGAAAAAAACGACAGTCCGCGGGTTGAAAAAATGGTCAAAATTTAAAGGGCATCAGATCTTCCCCAAAACCTGATAAAATGACAACAGGGTGGGTATTAATCGAGAAATTGCAGAGATTAGAAAGAATGATCTTCGTTCCAAAGAAATTTCAGCTTTTGAGATTACGCCGAAAACCCGAAAAAAACGACAGGCCGCGGGTTGAAAAAATGGTCCAAATTTAAAGGGCGTCAGATCTTCCCCAAAACCTGATGAAATGACAACAGGGTGGGTATTAATCGAGAAATTGCAGAAATTAGAAAGAATTATCTTTGTTCCAAAGAAATTTCAGCTTTTGAGATTACGATGAAAATCCAAAAAAAACGACAGGCCGCGGGTTGAAAAAATGGTCCAAATTTAAAGGGCGTCAGATCTTCCCCAAAACCTGATAAAATGACAACGAGGTGGGTATTAATCGAGAAATTGCAGAGATTAGAAAGCATTATCTTTGTTCCAAAGAAATTTCAGCTCAGGAGGTTACGCCGAAGACCCAAAAGTAAGGACAGGCCGCGGGTTGAAAAAATGGTCCATATTTAAAGGGCGTCAGATCTTCCCCAAAACCTGATAAAATGACAACAGGGTGGGTATTAATCGAGAAATTGCAGAGATTAGAAAGAATTATCTTTGTTCCAAAGAAATTTCAGCTTTTGAGATTACGCCGAAAATCCGAAAAAAACGACAGGCTGCGGGTTGAAAGAATGGTCCATATTCAAAGGGCGTCAGATCTTCCCCAAAACCTGATAAAATGACAACGGGTTGGGTATTAATCGAGAAATTGCAGAGATTAGAAAGAATTATCTTTGTTCCAAAGAAATTTCAGCTTTTGAGATTATGCCGAAAACCCGAAAAGAACGACAGGCCGCGGGTTGAAAAAATGGTCCAAATTTAAAGGGCGTCAGATCTTCCCCAAAACCTGATAAAATGACAACGGGGTGGGTGTTAATCGAGAAATTGCAGAGATTAGAAAGCATTATCTTTGTTCCAAAGAAATTTCAGCTCAGGAGGTTACGCCGAAAATCCGAAAAAAATGACAGGCCGCAGGTTGAAAAAATGGTCAAAATTTAAAGTGCGTCAGATCTTCCCCAAAACCTGATAAAATGACAACAGGGTGGGTATTAATCGAGAAATTGCAGAGATTAGAAAGAATTATCTTTGTTCCAAAGAAATTTCAGCTTTTGAGATTACGCCGAAAACCCGAAAAAAACGACAGGCCGCGGGTTGAAAAAATGGTCCAAATTTAAAGGGTGTCAGATCTTCCCCAAAACCTGATAAAATGACAACGGGGCGGGTATTAATTGAGAGATTGCAGAGATTAGAAAGAATTATCTTTGTTCCAAAGAAATTTCAGCTCCGGAGGTTATGCCGAAAAAAACGACAAGCCGCGGGTTGAGAAAATGGTAAAAATTTAAAGGGCGTCAGATCTCCCCCAAAACCTGAAAAAATGACAACGTGGTGGGTATTAACGGAGAGATTGCAGAGATTAGAAAGAATTATCTTTGTTCCAAACAAATTTCAGCTTCTGAGATTACGCCGAAGACCCAAAAAAAACGACAGGCCGCGGGTTGAAAAAATGGTCCAAATTTAAAGGGCGTCAGATCTTCCCCAAAACCTGATAAAATGACAACGAGGTGGGTATTAATCGAGAAATTGCAGAGATTAGAAAGCATTATCTTTGTTCCAAAGAAATTTCAGCTCCGGAGGTTACGCTGAAAAAAACGACAGGCCGCGGGTTGAAAAAATGGTCAAAATTTAAAGGATATCAGATCTTCCCCAAAACCTGATAAAATGACAACGGGGTGGGTGTTAACGGAGAGATTGCAGGGATTGTAAAGAATTATCTTTGTTCCAAAGAAATTTCAGCTTTTGAGATTACGCCGAAAACCCGAAAAAAACGACAGGCCGCGGGTTGAAAAAATGGTCCAAATTTAAAGGGTGTCAGATCTTCCCCAAAACCTGATAAAATGACAACGGGGCAGGTATTAATTGAGAAATTGCAGAGATTAGAAAGAATTATGTTTGTTCCAAAGAAATTTCAGCTCCGGAGGCTACGCCGAAAATCCGAAAAAAACGACAAGCCGCGGGATGAAAAAATGGTCCAAATTTAAAGGGCGTCAGATCTTCCCCAAAATCTGATAAAATGACAATGGGGTGGGTATTAATCGAGAAATTGCAGAGATTAGAAAGAATTATCTTTGTTCCAAAGAAATTTCAGCTCAGGAGGTTACGCCGAAGACCCAAAAGTAAGGACAGGCCGCGGGTTGAAAAAATGGTCATATTTAAAGGGCGTCAGATCTTCCCCAAAACCTGATAAAATGACAACAGGGTGGGTATTAATCGAGAAATTGCAGAGATTAGAAAGAATTATCTTTGTTCCAAAGAAATTTCAGCTTTTGAGATTACGCCGAAAATCCGAAAAAAACGACAGGCTGCGGGTTGAAAGAATGGTCCATATTCAAAGGGCGTCAGATCTTCCCCAAAACCTGATAAAATGACAACGGGTTGGGTATTAATCGAGAAATTGCAGAGATTAGAAAGAATTATCTTTGTTCCAAAGAAATTTCAGCTTTTGAGATTATGCCGAAAACCCGAAAAGAACGACAGGCCGCGGGTTGAAAAAATGGTCCAAATTTAAAGGGCGTCAGATCTTCCCCAAAACCTGATAAAATGACAACGGGGTGGGTGTTAATCGAGAAATTGCAGAGATTAGAAAGCATTATCTTTGTTCCAAAGAAATTTCAGCTCAGGAGGTTACGCCGAAAATCCGAAAAAAATGACAGGCCGCAGGTTGAAAAAATGGTCAAAATTTAAAGTGCGTCAGATCTTCCCCAAAACCTGATAAAATGACAACAGGGTGGGTATTAATCGAGAAATTGCAGAGATTAGAAAGAATTATCTTTGTTCCAAAGAAATTTCAGATTTTGAGATTACGCCGAAAACCCGAAAAAAACGACAGGCCGCGGGTTGAAAAAATGGTCCAAATTTAAAGGGTGTCAGATCTTCCCCAAAACCTGATAAAATGACAACGGGGCGGGTATTAATTGAGAAATTGCAGAGATTAGAAAGCATTATCTTTGTTCCAAAGAAATTTCAGCTCCGGAGGTTACGCTGAAAAAAACGACAGGCGCGGGTTGAAAAAATGGTCAAAATTTAAAGGGTATCAGATCTTCCCCAAAACCTGATAAAATGACAACGGGGTGGGTATTAATCGAGAAATTGCAGAGATTAGAAAGCATTATCTTTGTTCCAAAGAAATTTCAGCTCAGGAGGTTACGCCGAAAATCCGAAAAAAACGACAGTCCGCGGATTGAAAAAATGGTAAATATTTAAAGGCCGTCAGATCTTCCCCAAAACCTGATAAAATGACAACGGGGTGGGTGTTAACGGAGAGATTGCAGGGATTGTAAAGAATTATCTTTGTTCCAAAGAAATTTCAGCTCCGGGAGGTTACGCCGAAAATAACAGGCCGTGGGTTGAAAAAATGGTCAAAATTTAAAGTGCGTCAGATCTTCCCCAAAACCTGATAAAATGACAACAGGGTGGGTATTAATCGAGAAATTGCAGAGATTAGAAAGAATTATCTTTGTTCCAAAGAAATTTCAGCTTTTGAGATTACGCCGAAAACCCGAAAAAAACGACAGGCCGCGGGTTGAAAAAATGGTCCAAATTTAAAGGGTGTCAGATCTTCCCCAAAACCTGATAAAATGACAACGGGGCGGGTATTAATTGAGAGATTGCAGAGATTAGAAAGAATTATCTTTGTTCCAAAGAAATTTCAGCTCCGGAGGTTATGCCGAAAAAAACGACAAGCCGCGGGTTGAGAAAATGGTAAAAATTTAAAGGGCGTCAGATCTTCCCCAAAACCTGATAAAATGACAACAGGGTGGGTATTAATCGAGAAATTGCAGAGATTAGAAAGAATGATCTTTGTTCCAAAGAAATTTCAGCTTTTGAGATTACGCCGAAAATCCGAAAAAAATGACAGTCCGCGGGTTGAAAAAATGGTCAAAATCTAAAGTGCGTCAGATCTTCCCCAAAACCTGATAAAATGACAACAGGGTGGGTATTAATCGAGAAATTGCAGAGATTAGAAAGAATTATCTTTGTTCCAAAGAAATTTCAGCTTTTGAGATTACGCCGAAAACCCGAAAAAAACGACAGGCCGCGGGTTGAAAAAATGGTCCAAATTTAAAGGGTGTCAGATCTTCCCCAAAACCTGATAAAATGACAACGGGGCGGGTATTAATTGAGAGATTGCAGAGATTAGAAAGAATGATCTTTGTTCCAAAGAAATTTCAGCTCCGGAGGTTATGCCGAAAAAAACGACAAGCCGCGGGTTGAGAAAATGGTAAAAATTTAAAGGGCGTCAGATCTCCCCCAAAACCTGAAAAAATGACAACGTGGTGGGTATTAACGGAGAGATTGCAGAGATTAGAAAGAATTATCTTTGTTCCAAACAAATTTCAGCTTCTGAGATTACGCCGAAGACCCAAAAAAAACGACAGGCCGCGGGTTGAAAAAATGGTCCAAATTTAAAGGGCGTCAGATCTTCCCCAAAACCTGATAAAATGACAACGAGGTGGGTATTAATCGAGAAATTGCAGAGATTAGAAAGCATTATCTTTGTTCCAAAGAAATTTCAGCTCCGGAGGTTACGCTGAAAAAAACGACAGGCCGCGGGTTGAAAAAATGGTCAAAATTTAAAGGGTATCAGATCTTCCCCAAAACCTGATAAAATGACAACGGGGTGGGTGTTAACGGAGAGATTGCAGGGATTGTAAAGAATTATCTTTGTTCCAAAGAAATTTCAGCTTTTGAGATTACGCCGAAAACCCGAAAAAAACGACAGGCCGCGGGTTGAAAAAATGGTCCAAATTTAAAGGGTGTCAGATCTTCCCCAAAACCTGATAAAATGACAACGGGGCAGGTATTAATTGAGAAATTGCAGAGATTAGAAAGAATTATGTTTGTTCCAAAGAAATTTCAGCTCCGGAGGCTACGCCGAAAATCCGAAAAAAAACGACAAGCCGCGGGATGAAAAAATGGTCCAAATTTAAAGGGCGTCAGATCTTCCCCAAAATCTGATAAAATGACAATGGGGTGGGTATTAATCGAGAAATTGCAGAGATTAGAAAGAATTATCTTTGTTCCAAAGAAATTTCAGCTCAGGAGGTTACGCCGAAGACCCAAAAGTAAGGACAGGCCGCGGGTTGAAAAAATGGTCATATTTAAAAGGGCGTCAGATCTTCCCCAAAACCTGATAAAATAGACAACAGGGTGGGTATTAATCGAGAAATTGCAGAGATTAGAAAGAATTATCTTTGTTCCAAAGAAATTTCAGCTTTTGAGATTACGCCGAAAATCCGAAAAAAACGACAGGCTGCGGGTTGAAAGAATGGTCCATATTCAAAGGGCGTCAGATCTTCCCCAAAACCTGATAAAATGACAACGGGTTGGGTATTAATCGAGAAATTGCAGAGATTAGAAAGAATTATCTTTGTTCCAAAGAAATTTCAGCTTTTGAGATTATGCCGAAAACCCGAAAAGAACGACAGGCCGCGGGTTGAAAAAATGGTCCAAATTTAAAGGGCGTCAGATCTTCCCTCAAAACCTGATAAAATGACAACGGGGTGGGTGTTAATCGAGAAATTGCAGAGATTAGAAAGCATTATCTTTGTTCCAAAGAAATTTCAGCTCAGGAGGGGTTACGCCGAAAATCCGAAAAAAATGACAAGGCCGCAGGTTGAAAAATGGTCAAAATTTAAAGATGCGTCAGATCTTCCCCAAAACCTGATAAAATGACAACAGGGTGGGTATTAATCGAGAAATTGCAGAGATTAGAAAGAATTATCTTTGTTCCAAAGAAATTTCAGATTTTGAGATTACGCCCGAAAAACCCGAAAAAAACGACAGGCCGCGGGTTGAAAAAAATGGTCCAAATTTTAAAGGGTGTCAGATCTTCCCCTCAAAACCTGATAAAATGACAACGGGGCGGGTATTAATTGAGAAATTGCAGAGATTAGAAAGCATTATCTTTGTTCCAAAGAAATTTCAGCTCCACGCTGAAAAAAACGACAGGCGCGGGTTGAAAAAATGGTCAAAATTTAAAGGGTATCAGATCTTCCCCAAAACCTGATAAAATGACAACGGGGTGGGTATTAATCGAGAAATTGCAGAGATTAGAAAGCATTATCTTTGTTCCAAAGAAATTTCAGCTCAGGAGGTTACGCCGAAAATCCGAAAAAAACGACAGTCCGCGGATTGAAAAAATGGGTAAATATTTAAAGGCCGTCAGATCTTCCCCAAACCTGATAAAATGACAACGGGGTGGGTGTTAACGGAGAGATTGCAGGGATTGTAAAGAATTATCTTTGTTCCAAAGAAATTTCAGCTCCGGGAGGTTACGCCGAAAATAACAGGCCGTGGGTTGAAAAAATGGTCAAAATTTAAAGTGCGTCAGATCTTCCCCAAAACCTGATAAAATGACAACAGGGTGGGTATTAAATCGAGAAATTGCAGAGATTAGAAAGAATTATCTTTGTTCCAAAGAAATTTCAGCTTTTGAGATTACGCCGAAAACCCGAAAAAAAACGACAGGCCGCGGGTTGAAAAAATGGTCCAAATTTAAAGGGTGTCAGATCTTCCCCAAAACCTGATAAAATGACAACGGGGCGGGGTATTAATTGAGAGATTGCAGAGATTAGAAAGAATTATCTTTGTTCCAAAGAAATTTCAGCTCCGGAGGTTATGCCGAAAAAAACGACAAGCCGCGGGTTGAGAAAATGGTAAAAATTTAAAGGGCGTCAGATCTTCCCCAAAACCTGATAAAATGACAACAGGGTGGGTATTAATCGAGAAATTGCAGAGATTAGAAAGAATGATCTTTGTTCCAAAGAAATTTCAGCTTTTGAGATTACGCCGAAAATCCGAAAAAAATGACAGTCCGCGGGTTGAAAAAATGGTCAAAATCTAAAGTGCGTCAGATCTTCCCCAAAACCTGATAAAATGACAACAGGGTGGGTATTAATCGAGAAATTGCAGAGATTAGAAAGAATTATCTTTGTTCCAAAGAAATTTCAGCTTTTGAGATTACGCCGAAAACCCGAAAAAAACGACAGGCCGCGGGTTGAAAAAATGGTCCAAATTTAAAGGGTGTCTAGATCTTCCCCAAAACCTGATAAAATGACAACGGGGCGGGTATTAATTGAGAGATTGCAGAGATTAGAAAGAATTATCTTTGTTCCAAAGAAATTTCAGCTCCGGAGGTTATGCCGAAAAAAACGACAAGCCGCGGTTGAGAAAATGGTAAAAATTTAAAGGGCGTCAGATCTCCCCCAAAACCTGAAAAAATGACAACGTGGTGGGTATTAACGGAGAGATTGCAGAGATTAGAAAGAATTATCTTTGTTCCAAACAAATTTCAGCTCTGAGATTACGCCGAAGACCCAAAAAAAACGACAGGCCGCGGGTTGAAAAAATGGTCCAAATTTTAAAGGGCGTCAGATCTTCCCCAAAACCTGATAAAATGACAACGAGGTGGGTATTAATCGAGAAATTGCAGAGATTAGAAAGCATTATCTTTGTTCCAAAGAAATTTCAGCTCCGGAGGTTACGCTGAAAAAAACGACAGGCCGCGGGTTGAAAAAATGGTCAAAATTTAAAGGGTATCAGATCTTCCCCAAAACCTGATAAAATGACAACGGGGTGGGTGTTAACGGAGAGATTGCAGGGATTGTAAAGAATTATCTTTGTTCCAAAGAAATTTCAGCTTTTGAGATTACGCCGAAAACCCGAAAAAAACGACAGGCCGCGGGTTGAAAAAATGGTCCAAATTTAAAGGGTGTCAGATCTTCCCCAAAACCTGATAAAATGACAACGGGGCAGGTATTAATTGAGAAATTGCAGAGATTAGAAAGAATTATGTTTGTTCCAAAGAAATTTCAGCTCCGGAGGCTACGCCGAAAATCCGAAAAAAACGACAAGCCGCGGGATGAAAAAATGGTCCAAATTTTAAAGGGCGTCAGATCTTCCCCAAAATCTGATAAAATGACAATGGGGTGGGTATTAATCGAGAAATTGCAGAGATTAGAAAGAATTATCTTTGTTCCAAAGAAATTTCAGCTCAGGAGGTTACGCGAAGACCCAAAAGTAAGGACAGGCCGCGGGTTGAAAAAATGGTCATATTTAAAAGGGCGTCAGATCTTCCCCAAAACCTGATAAAATGACAACAGGGTGGGGTATTAATCGAGAAATTGCAGAGATTAGAAAGAATTATCTTTGTTCCAAAGAAATTTCAGCTTTTGAGATTACGCCGAAAATCCGAAAAAACGACAGGCTGCGGGTTGAAAGAATGGTCCATATTCAAAGGGCGTCAGATCTTCCCAAAACCTGATAAAATGACAACGGGTTGGGTATTAATCGAGAAATTGCAGAGATTAGAAAGAATTATCTTTGTTCCAAAGAAATTTCAGCTTTTGAGATTATGCCGAAAACCCGAAAAGAACGACAGGCCGCGGGTTGAAAAAATGGTCCAAATTTAAAGGGCGTCAGATCTTCCCCAAAACCTGATAAAATGACAACGGGGTGGGTTGTTAATCGAGAAATTGCAGAGATTAGAAAGCATTATCTTTGTTCCAAAGAAATTTCAGCTCAGGAGGTTACGCCGAAAATCCGAAAAAAATGACAGGCCGCAGGTTGAAAAAATGGTCAAAATTTAAAGTGCGTCAGATCTTCCCCAAAACCTGATAAAATGACAACAGGGTGGGTATTAATCGAGAAATTGCAGAGATTAGAAAGAATTATCTTTGTTCCAAAGAAATTTCAGATTTTGAGATTACGCCGAAAACCCGAAAAAAACGACAGGCCGCGGGTTGAAAAAATGGTCCAAATTTAAAGGGTGTCAGATCTTCCCCAAAACCTGATAAAATGACAACGGGGCGGGTATTAATTGAGAAATTGCAGAGATTAGAAAGCATTATCTTTGTTCCAAAGAAATTTCAGCTCCGGAGGTTACGCTGAAAAAAACGACAGGCGCGGGTTTGAAAAAATGGTCAAAATTTAAAGGGTATCAGATCTTCCCCAAAACCTGATAAAATGACAACGGGGTGGGGTATTAATCGAGAAATTGCAGAGATTAGAAAGCATTATCTTTGTTCCAAAGAAATTTCAGCTCAGGAGGTTACGCCGAAAATCCGAAAAAAACGACAGTCCGCGGATTGAAAAAATGGTAAATATTTAAAGGCCGTCAGATCTTCCCCAAAACCTGATAAAATGACAACGGGGTGGGGTGTTAACGGAGAGATTGCAGGGATTGTAAAGAATTATCTTTGTTCCAAAGAAAATTCAGCTCCGGGAGGTTACGCCGAAAATAACAGGCCGTGGGTTGAAAAAATGGTCAAAATTTAAAGTGCGTCAGATCTTCCCCAAAACCTGATAAAATGACAACAGGGTGGGTATTAATCGAGAAATTGCAGAGATTAGAAAGAATTATCTTTGTTCCAAAGAAATTTCAGCTTTTGAGATTACGCCGAAAACCCGAAAAAAACGACAGGCCGCGGGTTGAAAAAATGGTCCAAATTTAAAGGGTGTCAGATCTTCCCCAAAACCTGATAAAATGACAACGGGGCGGGTATTAATTGAGAGATTGCAGAGATTAGAAAGAATTATCTTTGTTCCAAAGAAATTTCAGCTCCGGAGGTTTATGCCGAAAAAAACGACAAGACCGCGGGTTGAGAAAATGGTAAAAATTTAAAGGGCGTCAGATCTTCCCCAAAACCTGATAAAATGACAACAGGGTGGGTATTAATCGAGAAATTGCAGAGATTAGAAAGAATGATCTTTGTTCCAAAGAAATTTCAGCTTTTGAGATTACGCCGAAAATCCGAAAAAAATGACAGTCCGCGGGTTGAAAAAATGGTCAAAATCTAAAGTGCGTCAGATCTTCCCCAAAACCTGATAAAATGACAACAGGGTGGGTATTAATCGAGAAATTGCAGAGATTAGAAAGAATTATCTTTGTTCCAAAGAAATTTCAGCTTTTGAGATTACGCCGAAAACCCGAAAAAAACGACAGGCCGCGGGTTGAAAAAATGGTCCAAATTTAAAGGGTGTCAGATCTTCCCCAAAACCTGATAAAATGACAACGGGGCGGGTATTAATTGAGAGATTGCAGAGATTAGAAAGAATTATCTTTGTTCCAAAGAAATTTCAGCTCCGGAGGTTATGCCGAAAAAAACGACAAGCCGCGGGTTGAGAAAATGGTAAAAATTTAAAGGGCGTCAGATCTCCCCCAAAACCTGAAAAAATGACAACGTGGTGGGTATTAACGGAGAGATTGCAGAGATTAGAAAGAATTATCTTTGTTCCAAACAAATTTCAGCTTCTGAGATTACGCCGAAGACCCAAAAAAAACGACAGGCCGCGGGTTGAAAAAATGGTCCAAATTTAAAGGGCGTCAGATCTTCCCCAAAACCTGATAAAATGACAACGAGGTGGGTATTAATCGAGAAATTGCAGAGATTAGAAAGCATTATCTTTGTTCCAAAGAAATTTCAGCTCCGGAGGTTACGCTGAAAAAAACGACAGGCCGCGGGTTGAAAAAATGGTCAAAATTTAAAGGGTATCAGATCTTCCCCAAAACCTGATAAAATGACAACGGGGTGGGTGTTAACGGAGAGATTGCAGGGATTGTAAAGAATTATCTTTGTTCCAAAGAAATTTCAGCTTTTGAGATTACGCCGAAAACCCGAAAAAAACGACAGGCCGCGGGTTGAAAAAATGGTCCAAATTTAAAGGGTGTCAGATCTTCCCCAAAACCTGATAAAATGACAACGGGGCAGGTATTAATTGAGAAATTGCAGAGATTAGAAAGAATTATGTTTGTTCCAAAGAAATTTCAGCTCCGGAGGCTACGCCGAAAATCCGAAAAAAACGACAAGCCGCGGGATGAAAAAATGGTCCAAATTTAAAGGGCGTCAGATCTTCCCCAAAATCTGATAAAATGACAATGGGGTGGGTATTAATCGAGAAATTGCAGAGATTAGAAAGAATTATCTTTGTTCCAAAGAAATTTCAGCTCAGGAGGTTACGCCGAAGACCCAAAAGTAAGGACAGGCCGCGGGTTGAAAAAATGGTCATATTTAAAGGGCGTCAGATCTTCCCCAAAACCTGATAAAATGACAACAGGGTGGGTATTAATCGAGAAATTGCAGAGATTAGAAAGAATTATCTTTGTTCCAAAGAAATTTCAGCTTTTGAGATTACGCCGAAAATCCGAAAAAAACGACAGGCTGCGGGTTGAAAGAATGGTCCATATTCAAAGGGCGTCAGATCTTCCCCAAAACCTGATAAAATGACAACGGGTTGGGTATTAATCGAGAAATTGCAGAGATTAGAAAGAATTATCTTTGTTCCAAAGAAATTTCAGCTTTTGAGATTATGCCGAAAACCCGAAAAGAACGACAGGCCGCGGGTTGAAAAAATGGTCCAAATTTAAAGGGCGTCAGATCTTCCCCAAAACCTGATAAAATGACAACGGGGTGGGTGTTAATCGAGAAATTGCAGAGATTAGAAAGCATTATCTTTGTTCCAAAGAAATTTCAGCTCAGGAGGTTACGCCGAAAATCCGAAAAAAATGACAGGCCGCAGGTTGAAAAAATGGTCAAAATTTAAAGTGCGTCAGATCTTCCCCAAAACCTGATAAAATGACAACAGGGTGGGTATTAATCGAGAAATTGCAGAGATTAGAAAGAATTATCTTTGTTCCAAAGAAATTTCAGATTTTGAGATTACGCCGAAAACCCGAAAAAAACGACAGGCCGCGGGTTGAAAAAATGGTCCAAATTTAAAGGGTGTCAGATCTTCCCCAAAACCTGATAAAATGACAACGGGGCGGGTATTAATTGAGAAATTGCAGAGATTAGAAAGCATTATCTTTGTTCCAAAGAAATTTCAGCTCCGGAGGTTACGCTGAAAAAAACGACAGGCGCGGGTTGAAAAAATGGTCAAAATTTAAAGGGTATCAGATCTTCCCCAAAACCTGATAAAATGACAACGGGGTGGGTATTAATCGAGAAATTGCAGAGATTAGAAAGCATTATCTTTGTTCCAAAGAAATTTCAGCTCAGGAGGTTACGCCGAAAATCCGAAAAAAACGACAGTCCGCGGATTGAAAAAATGGTAAATATTTAAAGGCCGTCAGATCTTCCCCAAAACCTGATAAAATGACAACGGGGTGGGTGTTAACGGAGAGATTGCAGGGATTGTAAAGAATTATCTTTGTTCCAAAGAAATTTCAGCTCCGGGAGGTTACGCCGAAAATAACAGGCCGTGGGTTGAAAAAATGGTCAAAATTTAAAGTGCGTCAGATCTTCCCCAAAACCTGATAAAATGACAACAGGGTGGGTATTAATCGAGAAATTGCAGAGATTAGAAAGAATTATCTTTGTTCCAAAGAAATTTCAGCTTTTGAGATTACGCCGAAAACCCGAAAAAAACGACAGGCCGCGGGTTGAAAAAATGGTCCAAATTTAAAGGGTGTCAGATCTTCCCCAAAACCTGATAAAATGACAACGGGGCGGGTATTAATTGAGAGATTGCAGAGATTAGAAAGAATTATCTTTGTTCCAAAGAAATTTCAGCTCCGGAGGTTATGCCGAAAAAAACGACAAGCCGCGGGTTGAGAAAATGGTAAAAATTTAAAGGGCGTCAGATCTTCCCCAAAACCTGATAAAATGACAACAGGGTGGGTATTAATCGAGAAATTGCAGAGATTAGAAAGAATGATCTTTGTTCCAAAGAAATTTCAGCTTTTGAGATTACGCCGAAAATCCGAAAAAAATGACAGTCCGCGGGTTGAAAAAATGGTCAAAATCTAAAGTGCGTCAGATCTTCCCCAAAACCTGATAAAATGACAACAGGGTGGGTATTAATCGAGAAATTGCAGAGATTAGAAAGAATTATCTTTGTTCCAAAGAAATTTCAGCTTTTGAGATTACGCCGAAAACCCGAAAAAAACGACAGGCCGCGGGTTGAAAAAATGGTCCAAATTTAAAGGGCGTCAGATCTTCCCCAAAACCTGATGAAATGACAACAGGGTGGGTATTAATCGAGAAATTGCAGAAATTAGAAAGAATTATCTTTGTTCCAAAGAAATTTCAGCTTTTGAGATTACGATGAAAATCCGAAAAAAATGACAGGCCGCGGGTTGAAAAAATGGTCAAAATTTAAAGGGTGTCAGATCTTCCCCAAAATCTGATAAAATGACAACAGGGTGGGTATTAATCGAGAAATTGCAGAGATTAGAAAGAATGATCTTTGTTCCAAAGAAATTTCAGCTTTTGAGATTACGCCGAAAATCCGAAAAAAATGACAGGCCGCGGGTTGAAAAAATGGTCAAAATTTAAAGGGCGTCAGATCTTCCCCAAAACCTGATAAAACGACAACAGGGTAGGTATTAATTGAGAAATTGCAGAGATTAGAAAGAATTATCTTTGTTCCAAAGAAATTTCAGCTTTTGAGATTACGCCGAAAACCCGAAAAGAACGACAGGCCGCGGGTTGATAAAATGGTCCAAATTTAAAGGGTGTCAGATCTTCCCCAAAACCTGATAAAATGACAACGGGGTGGGTATTAATCGAGAAATTGCAGAAATTGGAAAGAATTATCTTTGTTCCAAAGAAATTTCAGCTTTTGAGATTACGATGAAAATCCAAAAAAAATGACAGGCCGCGGGTTGAAAAAATGGTCAAAATTTAAAGGGCGTCAGATCTTCCCCAAAACCTGATAAAATGACAACAGGGTGGGTATTAATCGAGAAATTGCAGAGATTAGAAAGAATTATCTTTGTTCCAAAGAAATTTCAGCTTTTGAGATTACGCCGAAAACCCGAAAAAAACGTCAGGCCGCGGGTTGAAAAAATGGTCCAAATTTACATGGTGTCAGATCTTCCCCAAAACCTGATAAAATGACAACAGGGTGGGTATTAATCGAGAAATTGCAGAGATTAGAAAGAATGATCTTTGTTCCAAAGACATTTCAGCTCCGGAGGTTACGCCGAAAAAAACGACAGTCCGCGGGTTGAAAAAATGGTCAAAATTTAAAGGGCGTCAGATCTTCCCCAAAACCTGATAAAATGACAACAGGGTGGGTATTAATCGAGAAATTGCAGAGATTAGAAAGAATGATCTTTGTTCCAAAGAAATTTCAGCTTTTGAGATTACGCCGAAAACCCGAAAAAAACGACAGGCCGCGGGTTGAAAAAATGGTCCAAATTTAAATGGTGTCAGATCTTCCCCAAAACCTGATAAAATGACAACAGGGTGGGTATTAATCGAGAAATTGCAGAGATTAGAAAGAATGATCTTTGTTCCAAAGAAATTTCAGCTTTTGAGATTACGCCGAAAACCCGAAAAAAACGACAGTCCACGGGTTGAAAAAATGGTCAAAATTTAAAGGGCGTCAGATCTTCCCCAAAACCTGATAAAATGACAACAGGGTGGGTATTAATCGAGAAATTGCAGAGATTAGAAAGAATGATCTTCGTTCCAAAGAAATTTCAGCTTTTGAGATTACGCCGAAAACCCGAAAAAAACGACAGGCCGCGGGTTGAAAAAATGGTCCAAATTTAAAGGGCGTCAGATCTTCCCCAAAACCTGATGAAATGACAACAGGGTGGGTATTAATCGAGAAATTGCAGAAATTAGAAAGAATTATCTTTGTTCCAAAGAAATTTCAGCTTTTGAGATTACGATGAAAATCCAAAAAAAACGACAGGCCGCGGGTTGAAAAAATGGTCCAAATTTAAAGGGCGTCAGATCTTCCCCAAAACCTGATAAAATGACAACGAGGTGGGTATTAATCGAGAAATTGCAGAGATTAGAAAGCATTATCTTTGTTCCAAAGAAATTTCAGCTCCGGAGGCTACGCCGAAAATCCGAAAAAAACGACAGGCCGCGGGATGAAAAAATGGTCCAAATTTAAAGGGCGTCAGATCTTCCCCAAAATCTGATAAAATGACAATGGGGTGGGTATTAATCGAGAAATTGCAGAGATTAGAAAGAATTATCTTTGTTCCAAAGAAATTTCAGCTCAGGAGGTTACGCCGAAGACCCAAAAGTAAGGACAGGCCGCGGGTTGAAAAAATGGTCCATATTTAAAGGGCGTCAGATCTTCCCCAAAACCTGATAAAATGACAACAGGGTGGGTATTAATCGAGAAATTGCAGAGATTAGAAAGAATTATCTTTGTTCCAAAGAAATTTCAGCTTTTGAGATTACGCCGAAAATCCGAAAAAAACGACAGGCTGCGGGTTGAAAGAATGGTCCATATTCAAAGGGCGTCAGATCTTCCCCAAAACCTGATAAAATGACAACGGGTTGGGTATTAATCGAGAAATTGCAGAGATTAGAAAGAATTATCTTTGTTCCAAAGAAATTTCAGCTTTTGAGATTATGCCGAAAACCCGAAAAGAACGACAGGCCGCGGGTTGAAAAAATGGTCCAAATTTAAAGGGCGTCAGATCTTCCCCAAAACCTGATAAAATGACAACGGGGTGGGTGTTAATCGAGAAATTGCAGAGATTAGAAAGCATTATCTTTGTTCCAAAGAAATTTCAGCTCAGGAGGTTACGCCGAAAATCCGAAAAAAATGACAGGCCGCAGGTTGAAAAAATGGTCAAAATTTAAAGTGCGTCAGATCTTCCCCAAAACCTGATAAAATGACAACAGGGTGGGTATTAATCGAGAAATTGCAGAGATTAGAAAGAATTATCTTTGTTCCAAAGAAATTTCAGCTTTTGAGATTACGCCGAAAACCCGAAAAAAACGACAGGCCGCGGGTTGAAAAAATGGTCCAAATTTAAAGGGTGTCAGATCTTCCCCAAAACCTGATAAAATGACAACGGGGCGGGTATTAATTGAGAGATTGCAGAGATTAGAAAGAATTATCTTTGTTCCAAAGAAATTTCAGCTCCGGAGGTTATGCCGAAAAAAACGACAAGCCGCGGGTTGAGAAAATGGTAAAAATTTAAAGGGCGTCAGATCTCCCCCAAAACCTGAAAAAATGACAACGGGGTGGGTATTAACGGAGAGATTGCAGAGATTAGAAAGAATTATCTTTGTTCCAAAGAAATTTCAGCTTCTGAGATTACGCCGAAGACCCAAAAAAAACGACAGGCCGCGGGTTGAAAAAATGGTCCAAATTTAAAGGGCGTCAGATCTTCCCCAAAACCTGATAAAATGACAACGAGGTGGGTATTAATCGAGAAATTGCAGAGATTAGAAAGCATTATCTTTGTTCCAAAGAAATTTCAGCTCCGGAGGTTACGCTGAAAAAAACGACAGGCCGCGGGTTGAAAAAATGGTCAAAATTTAAAGGGTATCAGATCTTCCCCAAAACCTGATAAAATGACAACGGGGTGGGTGTTAACGGAGAGATTGCAGGGATTGTAAAGAATTATCTTTGTTCCAAAGAAATTTCAGCTTTTGAGATTACGCCGAAAACCCGAAAAAAACGACAGGCCGCGGGTTGAAAAAATGGTCCAAATTTAAAGGGTGTCAGATCTTCCCCAAAACCTGATAAAATGACAACGGGGCGGGTATTAATTGAGAAATTGCAGAGATTAGAAAGAATTATGTTTGTTCCAAAGAAATTTCAGCTCCGGAGGCTACGCCGAAAATCCGAAAAAAACGACAAGCCGCGGGATGAAAAAATGGTCCAAATTTAAAGGGCGTCAGATCTTCCCCAAAATCTGATAAAATGACAAAGGGGTGGGTATTAATCGAGAAATTGCAGAGATTAGAAAGAATTATCTTTGTTCCAAAGAAATTTCAGCTCAGGAGGTTACGCCGAAGACCCAAAAGTAAGGACAGGCCGCGGGTTGAAAAAATGGTCCATATTTAAAGGGCGTCAGATCTTCCCCAAAACCTGATAAAATGACAACAGGGTGGGTATTAATCGAGAAATTGCAGAGATTAGAAAGAATTATCTTTGTTCCAAAGAAATTTCAGCTTTTGAGATTACGCCGAAAATCCGAAAAAAACGACAGGCTGCGGGTTGAAAGAATGGTCCATATTCAAAGGGCGTCAGATCTTCCCCAAAACCTGATAAAATGACAACGGGTTGGGTATTAATCGAGAAATTGCAGAGATTAGAAAGAATTATCTTTGTTCCAAAGAAATTTCAGCTTTTGAGATTATGCCGAAAACCCGAAAAGAACGACAGGCCGCGGGTTGAAAAAATGGTCCAAATTTAAAGGGCGTCAGATCTTCCCCAAAACCTGATAAAATGACAACGGGGTGGGTGTTAATCGAGAAATTGCAGAGATTAGAAAGCATTATCTTTGTTCCAAAGAAATTTCAGCTCAGGAGGTTACGCCGAAAATCCGAAAAAAATGACAGGCCGCAGGTTGAAAAAATGGTCAAAATTTAAAGTGCGTCAGATCTTCCCCAAAACCTGATAAAATGACAACAGGGTGGGTATTAATCGAGAAATTGCAGAGATTAGAAAGAATTATCTTTGTTCCAAAGAAATTTCAGCTTTTGAGATTACGCCGAAAACCCGAAAAAAACGACAGGCCGCGGGTTGAAAAAATGGTCCAAATTTAAAGGGTGTCAGATCTTCCCCAAAACCTGATAAAATGACAACGGGGCGGGTATTAATTGAGAGATTGCAGAGATTAGAAAGAATTATCTTTGTTCCAAAGAAATTTCAGCTCCGGAGGTTATGCCGAAAAAAACGACAAGCCGCGGGTTGAGAAAATGGTAAAAATTTAAAGGGCGTCAGATCTCCCCCAAAACCTGAAAAAATGACAACGGGGCGGGTATTAACGGAGAGATTGCAGAGATTAGAAAGAATTATCTTTGTTCCAAAGAAATTTCAGCTTCTGAGATTACGCCGAAGACCCAAAAAAAACGACAGGCCGCGGGTTGAAAAAATGGTCCAAATTTAAAGGGCGTCAGATCTTCCCCAAAACCTGATAAAATGACAACGAGGTGGGTATTAATCGAGAAATTGCAGAGATTAGAAAGCATTATCTTTGTTCCAAAGAAATTTCAGCTCCGGAGGTTACGCTGAAAAAAACGACAGGCCGCGGGTTGAAAAAATGGTCAAAATTTAAAGGGTATCAGATCTTCCCCAAAACCTGATAAAATGACAACGGGGTGGGTGTTAACGGAGAGATTGCAGGGATTGTAAAGAATTATCTTTGTTCCAAAGAAATTTCAGCTTTTGAGATTACGCCGAAAACCCGAAAAAAACGACAGGCCGCGGGTTGAAAAAATGGTCCAAATTTAAAGGGTGTCAGATCTTCCCCAAAACCTGATAAAATGACAACGGGGCGGGTATTAATTGAGAAATTGCAGAGATTAGAAAGAATTATGTTTGTTCCAAAGAAATTTCAGCTCCGGAGGCTACGCCGAAAATCCGAAAAAAACGACAAGCCGCGGGATGAAAAAATGGTCCAAATTTAAAGGGCGTCAGATCTTCCCCAAAATCTGATAAAATGACAAAGGGGTGGGTATTAATCGAGAAATTGCAGAGATTAGAAAGAATTATCTTTGTTCCAAAGAAATTTCAGCTCAGGAGGTTACGCCGAAGACCCAAAAGTAAGGACAGGCCGCGGGTTGAAAAAATGGTCCATATTTAAAGGGCGTCAGATCTTCCCCAAAACCTGATAAAATGACAACAGGGTGGGTATTAATCGAGAAATTGCAGAGATTAGAAAGAATTATCTTTGTTCCAAAGAAATTTCAGCTTTTGAGATTACGCCGAAAATCCGAAAAAAACGACAGGCTGCGGGTTGAAAGAATGGTCCATATTCAAAGGGCGTCAGATCTTCCCCAAAACCTGATAAAATGACAACGGGTTGGGTATTAATCGAGAAATTGCAGAGATTAGAAAGAATTATCTTTGTTCCAAAGAAATTTCAGCTTTTGAGATTATGCCGAAAACCCGAAAAGAACGACAGGCCGCGGGTTGAAAAAATGGTCCAAATTTAAAGGGCGTCAGATCTTCCCCAAAACCTGATAAAATGACAACGGGGTGGGTGTTAATCGAGAAATTGCAGAGATTAGAAAGCATTATCTTTGTTCCAAAGAAATTTCAGCTCAGGAGGTTACGCCGAAAATCCGAAAAAAATGACAGGCCGCAGGTTGAAAAAATGGTCAAAATTTAAAGTGCGTCAGATCTTCCCCAAAACCTGATAAAATGACAACAGGGTGGGTATTAATCGAGAAATTGCAGAGATTAGAAAGAATTATCTTTGTTCCAAAGAAATTTCAGCTTTTGAGATTACGCCGAAAACCCGAAAAAAACGACAGGCCGCGGGTTGAAAAAATGGTCCAAATTTAAAGGGTGTCAGATCTTCCCCAAAACCTGATAAAATGACAACGGGGCGGGTATTAATTGAGAGATTGCAGAGATTAGAAAGAATTATCTTTGTTCCAAAGAAATTTCAGCTCCGGAGGTTATGCCGAAAAAAACGACAAGCCGCGGGTTGAGAAAATGGTAAAAATTTAAAGGGCGTCAGATCTCCCCTAAAACCTGAAAAAATGACAACGGGGTGGGTATTAACGGAGAGATTGCAGAGATTAGAAAGAATTATCTTTGTTCCAAAGAAATATCAGCTTCTGAGTTTACGCCGAAGACCCAAAAAAAACGAAAGGCCGCGGGATGAAAAAATGGTCCAAATTTAAAGGGCGTCAGATCTTCCCCAAAACCTGATAAAATGACAACGAGGTGGGTATTAATCGAGAAATTGCAGAGATTAGAAAGCATTATCTTTGTTCCAAAGAAATTTCAGCTCCGGAGGTTACGCTGAAAAAAACGACAGGCGCGGGTTGAAAAAATGGTCCAAATTTAAAGGGTATCAGATCTTCCCCAAAACCTGATAAAATGACAACGGGGTGGGTATTAATCGAGAAATTGCAGAGATTAGAAAGCATTATCTTTGTTCAAAAGAAATTTCAGCTCAGGAGGTTACGCCGAAAATCCGAAAAAAACGACAGTCCGCGGATTGAAAAAATGGTAAATATTTAAAGGCCGTCAGATCTTCCCCAAAACCTGATAAAATGACAACGGGGTGGGTGTTAACGGAGAGATTGCAGGGATTGTAAAGAATTATCTTTGTTCCAAAGAAATTTCAGCTCCGGGAGGTTACGCCGAAAATAACAGGCCGTGGGTTGAAAAAATGGTCAAAATTTAAAGTGCGTCAGATCTTCCCCAAAACCTGATAAAATGACAACAGGGTGGGTATTAATCGAGAAATTGCAGAGATTAGAAAGAATTATCTTTGTTCCAAAGAAATTTCAGCTTTTGAGATTACGCCGAAAACCCGAAAAAAACGACAGGCCGCGGGTTGAAAAAATGGTCCAAATTTAAAGGGTGTCAGATCTTCCCCAAAACCTGATAAAATGACAACAGGGTGGGTATTAATCGAGAAATTGCAGAGATTAGAAAGAATTATCTTTGTTCCAAAGAAATTTAAGCTCCGGAGGTTATGCCGAAAAAAACGACAAGCCGCGGGTTGAAAAAATGGTAAAAATTTAAAGGGCGTCAGATCTCCCCCAAAACCTGAAAAAATGACAACGGGGTGGGTATTAATCGAGAAATTGCAGAGATTAAAAAGAATTATCTTTGTTCCAAAGAAATTTCAGCTCCGGAGGCTACGCCGAAAATCCGAAAAAAACGACAGGCCGCGGGTTGAAAAAATGGTCCAAATTTAAAGGGTGTCAGATCTTCCCCAAAACCTGATAAAATGACAACGGGGTGGGTATTAATCGAGAAATTGCAGAGATTAAAAAGAATTATCTTTGTTCCAAAGAAATTTCAGCTCCGGAGGCTACGCCGAAAATCCGAAAAAAACGACAGGCCGCGGGTTGAAAAAATGGTCCAAATTTAAAGGGTGTCAGATCTTCCCCAAAACCTGATAAAATGACAACAGGGTGGGTATTAATCGAGAAATTGCAGAGATTAGAAAGAATTATCTTTGTTCCAAAGAAATTTCAGCTTTTGAGATTCCGCCGAAAACCCGAAAAGAACGACAGGCCGCGGGTTGAAAAAATGGTCCAAATTTAAAGGGTTTCAGATCTTCCCCAAAACCTGATAAAATGACAACAGGGTGGGTATTAATCGAGAAATTGCAGAGATTAGAAAGAATTATCTTTGTTCCAAAGAAATTTCAGCTTTTGAGATTACGCCGAAAACCCGAAAAAAACGACAGGCCGCGGGTTGAAAAAATGGTCCAAATTTAAAGGGTGTCAGATCTTCCCCAAAACCTGATAAAATGACAACAGGGTGGGTATTAATCGAGAAATTGCAGAGATTAGAAAGAATTATCTTTGTTCCAAAGAAATTTCAGCTCCGGAGGTTACGCCGAAAAACACGACAGGCCGCGGGTTGAAAAAATGGTCAAAATTTAAAGGGCGTCAGATCTCCCCCAAAACCTGAAAAAATGACAACGGGGTGGGTATTAACGGAGATACTGCAGAGATTAGAAAGAATTATCTTTGTTCCAAAGAAATTTAAACTCCGGAGGTTATGCCGAAAAAAACGACAAGTCGCGGGTTGAAAAAATGGTAAAAATTTAAAGGGCGTCAGATCTCCCCCAAAACCTGAAAAAATGACAACGGGGTGGGTATTAACGGAGAGATTGCAGAGATTAGAAAGCATTATCTTTGTTCCAAAGAAATTTCAGCTCAGGAGGTTACGCCGAAAATCCGAAAAAAACGACAGGCCGCGGGATGAAAAAATGGTCCAAATTTAAAGGGCGTCAGATCTTCCCCAAAATCTGATAAAATGACAATGGGGTGGGTATTAATCGAAAAATTGCAGAGATTAGAAAGAATGATCTTTGTTCCAAAGAAATTTCAGCTTTTTAGATTACGCCGAAAACCCGAAAAAAACGAAAGGCCGCGGGTTGAAAAAATGGTCCAAATTTAAAGGGTGTCAGATCTTCCCCAAAACCTGATAAAATGACAACAGGGTGGGTATTAATCGAGAAATTTCAGAGATTAGAAAGAATTATCTTTGTTCCAAAGAAATTTCAGCTTTTGAGATTACGCCGAAAATCCGAAAAAAACGACAGGCTGCGGGTTGAAAGAATGGTCCATATTCAAAGGGCGTCAGATCTTCCCCATAACCTGATAAAATGACAACGGGTTTGGTATTAATCGAGAAATTGCAGAGATTAGAAAGAATTATCTTTGTTCCAAAGAAATTTCAGCTTTTGAGATTACGCCGAAAATCCGAAAAAAACGACAGGCCGCGGGTTAAAAAAATGGTCAAAATTTAAAGGTCATCAGATCTTCCCCAAAACCTGATAAAATGACAACGGGGTGGGTATTAATCGAGAAATTGCAGAGATTAGAAAGAATTATCTTTGTTCCAAAGAAATTTCAGCTTTTGAGATTACGCCGAAAACCCGAAAAGGACGACAGGCCGCGGGTTGAAAAAATGGTCCAAATTTAAAGGGTGTCAGATCTTCCCCAAAACCTGATAAAATGACAACGGGGTGGGTATTAATCGAGAAATTGCAGAGATTAGAAAGAATTATCTTTGTTCCAAAGAAATTTCAGCTTTTGAGATTACGCCGAAAATCCGAAAAAAATGACAGGCCGCGGGTGGAAAAAATGGTCAAAATTTAAAGGGCGTCAGATCTTCCCCAAAACCTGATAAAATGACAACAGGGTGGGTATTAATCGAGAAATTGCAGAGATTAGAAAGAATGATGTTTGTTCCAAAGAAATTTCAGCTTTTGAGATTACGCCGAAAACCCGAAAAAAACGACAGGCCGTGGGTTGAAAAAATGGTCCAAATTTAAAGGGCGTCAGATCTTCCCCAAAACCTGATAAAATGACAACGGGGCGGGTATTAATTGAGAAATTGCAGAGATTAGAAAGAATTATCTTTGTTCCAAAGAAACTTCAGCTCCGGAGGCTAAGCCGAAAATCCGAAAAAAACGACAGGCCGCGGGATGAAAAAATGGTCCAAATTTAAAGGGCATCAGATCTTCCCCAAAATCTGATAAAATGACAATGGGGTGGGTATTAATCGAGAAATTGCAGAGATTAGAAAGAATTATCTTTGTTCCAAAGAAATTTCAGCTTTTGAGATTCCGCCGAAAACCCGAAAAGAACGACAGGCCGCGGGTTGATAAAATGGTCCAAATTTAAAGGGTTTCAGATCTTCCCCAAAACCTGATAAAATGACAACGGGGTGGGTATTAATCGAGAAATTGCAGAGATTAGAAAGAATGATCTTTGTTCCAAAGAAATTTCAGCTTTTGCGATTACGCCGAAAACTCGAAAAAAACGACAGGCCGTGGGTTGAAAAAATGGTCCAAATTTAAAGGGCGTCAGATCTTCCCCAAAACCTGATAAAATGACAACAGGGCGGGTATTAATTGAGAAATTTCAGAGATTAGAAAGAATTATCTTTGTTCCAAAGAAATTTCAGCTCCGGAGGCTACGCCGAAAACCCGAAAAAAACGACAGGCCGCGGGATGAAAAAATGGTCCAAATTTAAAGGGCGTCAGATCTTCCCCAAAATCTGATAAAATGACAACGGGGTGGGTATTAATCGAGAAATTGCAGAGATTAGAAAGAATTATCTTTGTTCCAAAGAAATTTCAGCTTTTGAGATTACGCCGAAAACCCGAAAAAAACGACAGGCCGTGGGTTGAAAAAATGGTCCAAATTTAAAGGGTGTCAGATCTTCCCCAAAACCTGATAAAATGACAACGGGGTGGGTATTAACGGAGAGATTGCAGAGATTAGAAAGAATTATCTTTGTTCCAAAGAAATTTAAGCTCCGGAGGTTATGCCGAAAAAAACGACAAGCCGCGGGTTGAAAAAATGGTAAAAATTTAAAGGGCGTCAGATCTCCCCCAAAACCTGAAAAAATGACAACGGGGTGGGTATTAACGGAGAGATTGCAGAGATTAGAAAGAATTATCTTTGTTCCAAAGAAATTTCAGCTTCTGAGATTACGCCGAAGACCCAAAAAAAATGACAACGGGGTGGGTATTAATCGAGAAATTGCAGAGATTAGAAAGCATTATCTTTGTTCCAAAGAAATTTCAGCTCAGGAGGTTACGCCGAAAATCCGAAAAAAACGACAGTCCGCGGATTGAAAAAATGGTAAATATTTAAAGGCCGTCAGATCTTCCCCAAAACCTGATAAAATGACAACGGGGTGGGTATTAATCGAGAAATTGCAGAGATTAGAAAGAATTATCTTTGTTCCAAAGAAATTTCAGCTTTTGAGATTACGCCGAAAATCCGAAAAAAAGACAGGCCGCGGGTTGAAAAAATGGTCAAAATTTAAAGGGCGTTGGATCTTCCCCAAAACCTGATAAAATGACAACAGGGTGGGTATTAATCGAGAAATTGCAGAGATTAGAAAGAATTATCTTTGTTCCAAAGAAATTTCAGCTTTTGAGATTACGCCGAAAACTCAAAAAGAACGACAGGCCGCGGGTTGAAAAAATGGTCCAAATTTAAAGGGTTTCAGATCTTCCCCAAAACCTGATAAAATGACAACAGGGTGGGTATTAATCGAGAAATTGCAGAGATTAGAAAGAATGATGTTTGTTCCAAAGAAATTTCACCTTTTGAGATTACGCCGAAAACCCGAAAAAAACGACAGGCCGTGGGTTGAAAAAATGGTCCAAATTTAAAGGGTGTCAGATCTTCCCCAAAACCTGATAAAATGACAACGGGGTGGGTATTAATCGAGAAATTGCAGAGATTAGAAAGAATGATCTTTGTTCCAAAGAAATTTCAGCTTTTGAGATTACGCCGAAAACCCGAAAAGGACGACAGGCCGCAGGTTGAAAAAATGGTCCAAATTTAAAGGGTGTCAGATCTTCCCCAAAACCTGATAAAATGACAACAGGGTGGGTATTAATCGAGAAATTGCAGAGATTAGAAAGAATGATCTTTCTTCCAAAGAAATTTCAGCTTTTGAGATTACGCCGAAAACTCGAAAAAAACGACAGGCCGTGGGTTGAAAAAATGGTCCAAATTTAAAGGGCGTCAGATCTTCCCCAAAACCTGATAAAATGACAACAGGGCGGGTATTAATTGAGAAATTTCAGAGATTAGAAAGAATTATCTTTGTTCCAAAGAAATTTCAGCTCCGGAGGCTACGCCGAAAACCCGAAAAAAACGACAGGCCGCGGGATGAAAAAATGGTCCAAATTTAAAGGGCGTCAGATCTTCCCCAAAATCTGATAAAATGACAACGGGGTGGGTATTAATCGAGAAATTGCAGAGATTAGAAAGAATTATCTTTGTTCCAAAGAAATTTCAGCTTTTGAGATTACGCCGAAAACCCGAAAAAAACGACAGGCCGTGGGTTGAAAAAATGGTCCAAATTTAAAGGGTGTCAGATCTTCCCCAAAACCTGATAAAATGACAACGGGGTGGGTATTAACGGAGAGATTGCAGAGATTAGAAAGAATTATCTTTGTTCCAAAGAAATTTAAGCTCCGGAGGTTATGCCGAAAAAAACGACAAGCCGCGGGTTGAAAAAATAGTAAAAATTTAAAGGGCGTCAGATCTCCCCCAAAACCTGAAAAAATGACAACGGGGTGGGTATTAACGGAGAGATTGCAGAGATTAGAAAGAATTATCTTTATTCCAAAGAAATTTCAGCTTCTGAGATTACGCCGAAGACCCAAAAAAAATGACAACGGGGTGGGTATTAATCGAGAAATTGCAGAGATTAGAAAGCATTATCTTTGTTCCAAAGAAATTTCAGCTCAGGAGGTTACGCCGAAAATCCGAAAAAAACGACAGTCCGCGGATTGAAAAAATGGTAAATATTTAAAGGCCGTCAGATCTTCCCCAAAACCTGATAAAATGACAACGGGGTGGGTATTAATCGAGAAATTGCAGAGATCAGAAAGAATTATCTTTGTTCCAAAGAAATTTCAGCTTTTGAGATTACGCCGAAAATCCGAAAAAAAGACAGGCCGCGGGTTGAAAAAATGGTCAAAATTTAAAGGGCGTTGGATCTTCCCCAAAACCTGATAAAATGACAACAGGGTGGGTATTAATCGAGAAATTGCAGAGATTAGAAAGAATTATCTTTGTTCCAAAGAAATTTCAGCTTTTGAGATTACGCCGAAAACTCGAAAAGAACGACAGGCCGCGGGTTGAAAAAATGGTCCAAATTTAAAGGGTTTCAGATCTTCCCCAAAACCTGATAAAATGACAACAGGGTGGGTATTAATCGAGAAATTGCAGAGATTAGAAAGAATGATGTTTGTTCCAAAGAAATTTCAGCTTTTGAGATTACGCCGAAAACCCGAAAAAAACGACAGGCCGTGGGTTGAAAAAATGGTCCAAATTTAAAGGGTGTCAGATCTTCCCCAAAACCTGATAAAATGACAACGGGGTGGGTATTAATCGAGAAATTGCAGAGATTAGAAAGAATGATCTTTGTTCCAAAGAAATTTCAGCTTTTGAGATTACGCCGAAAACCCGAAAAGGACGACAGGCCGCAGGTTGAAAAAATGGTCCAAATTTAAAGGGTGTCAGATCTTCCCCAAAACCTGATAAAATGACAACAGGGTGGGTATTAATCGAGAAATTGCAGAGATTAGAAAGAATGATCTTTCTTCCAAAGAAATTTCAGCTTTTGAGATTACGCCGAAAACTTGAAAAAAACGACAGGCCGTGGGTTGAAAAAATGGTCCAAATTTAAAGGGCGTCAGATCTTCCCCAAAACCTGATAAAATGACAACAGGGTGGGTATTAATCGAGAAATTTCAGAGATTAGAAAGAATTATCTTTGTTCCAAAGAAATTTCAGCTTTTGAGATTACGCCGAAAATCCGAAAAAAACGACAGGCCGCGGGTTGAAAAAATGTTCCAAATTTAAAGGGTGTCAGATCTTCCCCAAAACCTGATAAAATGACAACGGGGTGGGTATTAATCGAGAAATTACAGAGATTAGAAAGAATTATCTTTGTTCCAAAGAAATTTCAGCTTTTGAGATTACGCCGAAAATCCGAAAAAAACGACAGGCCGCGGGTTAAAAAAATGGTCAAAATTTAAAGGTCATCAGATCTTCCCCAAAACCTGATAAAATGACAACGGGGTGGGTATTAA
Source organism: Euthynnus affinis (assembly GCA_029490765.1). Classification (NCBI taxonomy): domain Eukaryota; kingdom Metazoa; phylum Chordata; class Actinopteri; order Scombriformes; family Scombridae; genus Euthynnus; species Euthynnus affinis. The sequence continues at coordinate 33,511,123 of CM055846.1, forward strand.
TCGAGAAATTGCAGAGATTAGAAAGAATTATCTTTGTTCCAAAGAAATTTCAGCTTTTGAGATTACGCCGAAAATCCGAAAAAAACGACAGGCCGCGGGTTAAAAAAATGGTCAAAATTTAAAGGTCATCAGATCTTCCCCAAAACCTGATAAAATGACAACGGGGTGGGTATTAATCGAGAAATTGCAGAGATTAGAAAGAATTATCTTTGTTCCAAAGAAATTTCAGCTTTTGAGATTACGCCGAAAACCCGAAAAGGACGACAGGCCGCGGGTTGAAAAAATGGTCCAAATTTAAAGGGTGTCAGATCTTCCCCAAAACCTGATAAAATGACAACGGGGTGGGTATTAATCGAGAAATTGCAGAGATTAGAAAGAATTATCTTTGTTCCAAAGAAATTTCAGCTTTTGAGATTACGCCGAAAATCCGAAAAAAATGACAGGCCGCGGGTGGAAAAAATGGTCAAAATTTAAAGGGCGTCAGATCTTCCCCAAAACCTGATAAAATGACAACAGGGTGGGTATTAATCGAGAAATTGCAGAGATTAGAAAGAATGATCTTTGTTCCAAAGAAATTTCAGCTTTTGAGATTACGCCGAAAACCCGAAAAAAACGACAGGCCGTGGGTTGAAAAAATGGTCCAAATTTAAAGGGCGTCAGATCTTCCCCAAAACCTGATAAAATGACAACGGGGCGGGTATTAATTGAGAAATTGCAGAGATTAGAAAGAATTATCTTTGTTCCAAAGAAACTTCAGCTCCGGAGGCTAAGCCGAAAATCCGAAAAAAACGACAGGCCGCGGGATGAAAAAATGGTCCAAATTTAAAGGGCATCAGATCTTCCCCAAAATCTGATAAAATGACAATGGGGTGGGTATTAATCGAGAAATTGCAGAGATTAGAAAGAATTATCTTTGTTCCAAAGAAATTTCAGCTTTTGAGATTCCGCCGAAAACCCGAAAAGAACGACAGGCCGCGGGTTGATAAAATGGTCCAAATTTAAAGGGTTTCAGATCTTCCCCAAAACCTGATAAAATGACAACAGGGTGGGTATTAATCGAAAAATTGCAGAGATTAGAAAGAATGATCTTTGTTCCAAAGAAATTTCAGCTTTTTAGATTATGCCGAAAACCTGAAAAAAACGAAAGGGTTGAAAGAAATTTCAGCTTTTGAGATTACGCCGAAAATCCGAAAAAAATGACAGGCCGCGGGTTGAAAAAAATGGTCAAAATTTAAAGGGCGTCAGATCTTCCCCAAAACCTGATAAAATGACAACGGGGTGGGTATTAATCGAGAAATTGCAGAGATTAGAAAGAATTATCTTTGTTCCAAAGAAATTTCAGCTTTTGAGATTACGCCGAAAATCCGAAAAAAATGACAGGCCGCGGGTTGAAAAAATGGTCAAAATTTAAAGGGCGTCAGATCTTCCCCAAAACCTGATAAAATGACAACAGGGTAGGTATTAATCGAGAAATTGCAGAGATTAGAAAGAATTATCTTTGTTCCAAAGAAATTTCAGCTTTTAAGATTACGCCGAAAACCCGAAAAGAACGACAGGCCGCGGGTTGATAAAATGGTCCATATTTAAACGGCGTCAGATCTTCCCCAAAACCTGATAAAATGACAACGGGGTGGGTATTAATCGAGAAATTGCAGAGATTAGAAAGCATTATCTTTGTTCCAAAGAAATTTCAGCTCAGGAGGTTACGCTGAAAATCCGAAAGAAACGACAGGCCGCGGGATGAAAAAATGGTCCAAATTTAAAGGGCGTCAGATCTTCCCCAAAACCTGATAAAATGACAACGGGGTGGGTATTAATCGAGAAATTGCAGAGATTAGAAAGCATTATCTTTGTTCCAAAGACATTTCAGCTCCGGAGGTTACGCCGAAAAAAACGACAGGCCGCGGGTTGAAAAAATGGTCAAAATTTAAAGGGTGTCAGATCTTCCCCAAAACCTGATAAAATGACAAAGGGGTGGATATTAATCGAGAAATTGCAGAGATTAGAAAGCATTATCTTTGTTCCAAAGAAATTTCGGCTCAGGAGGTTACGCCGAAAATCCGAAAAAAACGACAGTCCGCGGATTGAAAAAATGGTAAATATTTAAAGGCCGTCAGATCTTCCCCAAAACTTGATAAAATGACAATGGGGTGGGTATTAACGGAGAGATTGCAGGGATTGGAAAGAATTATCTTTGTTTCCAAAGAAATTTCAGCTCTGGAGGTTACGCCGAAAATAACAGGCCGTGGGTTGAAAAAATGGTCCATATTTAAACGGCGTCAGATCTTCCCCAAGACCTGATAAAATGACAACGGGGTGGGTATTAATCGAGAAATTGCAGAGATTTGAAAGAATGATCTCTGTTCCAAAGAAATTTCAGCTTTTGAGATTACGCCAAAAATCCGAAAAAAAACGTCAGGCCGCGGGTTGAAAAAATGGTCCAAATTTAAAGGGCGTCAGATCTTCCCCAAAACCTGATAAAATGACAACGGGGTGGGTATTTATTGAGAAATTGCAGAGATTAGAAAGCATTGTCTTTGTTCCAAAGAAATTTCAGCTCAGGAGGTTACGCTGAAATTCTAAAAAAACGACAGGCCGCGGGTTGAAAAAATGGTCCAAATTTAAAGGGCGTCAGATCTTCCCCAAAACCTGATAAAATGACAACGGGGTGGGTATTAATCGAGAAATTGCAGAGATTAGAAAGCATTATCTTTGTTCCAAAGAAATTTCAGCTCAGGAGGTTTCGCCGAAAACCTGAAAAAAAAACGACAGGCCGTGGGTTGAAAAAATGGTAAATATTTAAAAGGCGTCAGATCTTCCCCAAAGCCTGATAAACTGACAACGGGATGGGTATTAATCGAGAAATTGCAGAGATTAGAAATAATTATCTTTGTTCCAAAGAAATTTAAGCTCCGGAGGTTATGCCGAAAAAAACGACAGGCCGCGGGTTAAAATGGTCAAAATTTAAAGAGCGTCAGATCTTCCCCAATACCTGATAAAATGACAATGGGGTGGGTATTAATCGAGAAATTGCAGCGATGAGAAACATTATCTTTGTTCCAAAGAAATTTCAGCTCAGGAGGTTACGCCGAAAATCTGAAAAAAACGACAGGCCGCGGGTTGAAAAAATGGTCCAAATTTAAAGGGCGTCAGATCTTTCCCAAAACCTGATAAAATGACAACGGGGTGGGTATTAATCGAAAAATTGCAGAGATTAGAAAGAATTATCTTTGTTCCAAAGAAATTTCAGCTTCTGAGATTACACAGAAGACCCGAATAAAACGACAGGCCGCGGGTTGAAAAAATGGTCCAAATTCAAAGGGTGTCAGATCTTCCCCAAAACCTGATAAAATGACAACAGGGTGGGTATTAATCGAGAAATTGCAGAGATTAGAAAGAATGATCTTTGTTCCAAAGAAATTTCAGCTTTTGAGATTACGCCGAAAACCCGAAAAAAACGAAAGGCCGCGGGTTGAAAAAATGGTCCAAATTTAAAGGGTGTCAGATCTTCCCCAAAACCTGATAAAATGACAACGGGGCGGGTATTAATTGAGAAATTGCAGAGATTAGAAAGAATTATCTTTGTTCCAAAGAAATTTCAGCTTTTGAGATTACGCCAAAAATCCGAAAAAAACAACAGGCCGCGGGTTGAAAAACTGGTCCAAATTTAAAGGGCTTCAGATCTTCCCCAAAACCTGATAAAATGACAACGGGGCGGGTATTAATTGAGAAATTGCAGAGATTAGAAAGAATTATCTTTGTTCCAAAGAAATTTCAGCTTTTGAGATTACGCCAAAAATCCGAAAAAAACGACAGGCCACGGGTTGAAAAACTGGTCCAAATTTAAAGGGCGTCAGATCTTCCCCAAAACCTGATAAAATGACAACAGGGTGGGTATTAATCAAGAAATTGCAGAGATTAGAAAGAATTATCTTTGTTCCAAAGAAATTTCAGCTTTTGAGATTACGCCGAAAATCCGAAAAAAACGACAGGCCGCAGGTTGAAAAAATGGTCAAAATTTAAAGGGCGTCAGATCTTCCCCAAAACCTGATAAAATGACAACAGGGTGGGTATTAATCGAGAAATTGCAGAGATTAGAAAGAATGATCTTTGTTCCAAAGAAATTTCAGCTTTTGAGATTACGCCAAAAATCCGAAAAAAACGACAGGCCGCGGGTTGAAAAACTGGTCCAAATTTAAAGGGCTTCAGATCTTCCCCAAAACCTGATAAAATGACAACGGGGCGGGTATTAATTGAGAAATTGCAGAGATTAGAAAGAATTATCTTTGTTCCAAAGAAATTTCAGCTTTTGAGATTACGCCAAAAATCCGAAAAAAACGACAGGCCGCGGGTTGAAAAACTGGTCCAAATTTAAAGAGCGTCAGATCTTCCCCAAAACCTGATAAAATGACAACAGGGTGGGTATTAATCAAGAAATTGCAGAGATTAGAAAGAATTATCTTTGTTCCAAAGAAATTTCAGCTTTTGAGATTACGCCGAAAATCCGAAAAAAACGACAGGCCGCAGGTTGAAAAAATGGTCAAAATTTAAAGTGCGTCAGATCTTCCCCAAAACCTGATAAAATGACAACAGGGTGGGTATTAATCGAGAAACTGCAGAAATTAGAAAGAATGATGTTTGTTCCAAAGAAATTTCAGCTTTTGAGATTACGCCGAAAACCAGAAAAAAACGACAGGCCGCGGGTTGAAAAACTGGTCCAAATTTAAAGGGCTTCAGATCTTCCCCAAAACCTGATAAAATGACAACGGGGCGGTATTAATTGAGAAATTGCAGAGATTAGAAAGAATTATCTTTGTTCCAAAGAAATTTCAGCTTTTGAGATTACGACAAAAATCCGAAAAAAACGACAGGCCGCGGGTTGAAAAACTGGTCCAAATTTAAAGGGCGTCAGATCTTCCCCAAAACCTGATAAAATGACAACAGGGTGGGTATTAATCAAGAAATTGCAGAGATTAGAAAGAATTATCTTTGTTCCAAAGAAATTTCAGCTTTTGAGATTACGCCGAAAATCCGAAAAAAACGACAGGCCGCAGGTTGAAAAAATGGTCAAAATTTAAAGGGCGTCAGATCTTCCCCAAAACCTGATAAAATGACAACAGGGTGGGTATTAATCGAGAAATTGCAGAGATTAGAAAGAATGATCTTTGTTCCAAAGAAATTTCAGCTTTTGAGATTACGCCGAAAACCCGAAAAAAACGAAAGGCCGCGGGTTGAAAAAATGGTCCAAATTTAAAGGGTGTCAGATCTTCCCCAAAACCTGATAAAATGACAACGGGGCGGGTATTAATTGAGAAATTGCAGAGATTAGAAAGAATTATCTTTGTTCCAAAGAAATTTCAGCCTTTGAGATTACGCCAAAAATCCGAAAAAAACGACAGGCCGCGGGTTGAAAAACTGGTCCAAATTTAAAGGGCTTCAGATCTTCCCCAAAACCTGATAAAATGACAACGGGGCGGGTATTAATTGAGAAATTGCAGAGATTAGAAAGAATTATCTTTGTTCCAAAGAAATTTCAGCTTTTGAGATTACGCCAAAAATCCGAAAAAAACGACAGGCCGCGGGTTGAAAAACTGGTCCAAATTTAAAGGGCGTCAGATCTTCCCCAAAACCTGATAAAATGACAACAGGGTGGGTATTAATCGAGAAATTGCAGAAATTAGAAAGAATGATGTTTGTTCCAAAGAAATTTCAGCTTTTGAGATTACGCCGAAAACCAGAAAAAAACGACAGGCCGCCGGTTGAAAAAATGGTCCAAATTTAAAGGGTGTCAGATCTTCCCCAAAACCTGATAAAATGACAACAGGGTGGGTATTAATCGAGAAATTGCATATATTAGAAAGAATTATCTTTGTTCCAAAGAAATTTCAGCTTTTGAGATTACGCCGAAAATCCGAAAAAAACGACAGGCCGCGGGTTGAAAAAATGGTCAAAATTTAAAGTGCGTCAGATCTTCCCCAAAACCTGATAAAATGACAATGGGGCGGGTATTAATTGAGAAATTGCAGAGATTAGAAAGAATTATCTTTGTTCCAAAGAAATTTCTGCTCAGGAGGCCACACGGAAAATCCGAAAAAAACGACAGGCCGCGGGATGAAAAAATGGTCAAAATTTAAAGGGCGTCAGATCTTCCCCAAAACCTGATAAAATGACAACAGGGTGGGTATTAATCAAGAAATTGCAGAGATTAGAAAGAATGATGTTTGTTCCACAGAAATTTCAGCTTTTGAGATTACGCCGAAAATCCGAAAAAAACGACAGGCTGCGGGTTGAAAAAATGGTCCATATTCAAAGGGCGTCAGATCTTCCCCAAAACCTGATAAAATGACAATGGGGTGGGTATTAATCGAGAAATTGCAGAGATTAGAAAGCATTATCTTTGTTCCAAAGAAATTTCAGCTCAGGAGGTTTCGCCGAAAACCTGAAAATAAAACGACAGGCCGCGAGTTGAAAAAATGGTAAATATTTAAAAGGCGTCAGATCTTCCCCAAAACCTGATAAACTGACAACGGGATGGGTATTAATCGAGAAATTGCAGAGATTAGAAATAATTATCTTTGTTCCAAAGAAATTTAAGCTCCGGAGGTTATGCCGAAAAAAACGACAGGCCGCGGGTTGAAATGGTCAAAATTTAAAGAGCGTCAGATCTTCCCCAATACCTGATAAAATGACAATGGGGTGGGTATTAATCGAGAAATTGCAGCGATGAGAAAGCATTATCTTTGTTCCAAAGAAATTTCAGCTCAGGAGGTTACGCCGAAAATCCGAAAAAAACGACAGGCCGCGGGTTGAAAAAATGGTCCAAATTTAAAGGGCGTCAGATCTTTCCCATAACCTGATAAAATGACAACGGGGTGGGTATTAATCGAAAAATTGCAGAGATTAGAAAGAATTATCTTTGTTCCAAAGAAATTTCAGCTTCTGAGATTACGCCGAAGACCCAAAAGAAAGGACAGGCCGCGGGTTGAAAAATGGTCCATATTTAAAGTGCGTCAGATCTTCCCCAAAACCTGATAAAATGACAACGGGGTGGGTATTAATCGAGAAATTGCAGAGATTAGAAAGAATAATCTTTGTTCCAAAGAAATTTCAGCTTTTGAGATTACGCCGAAAATCCGAAAAAAAGCGACAGGCTGCGGGTTGAAAAAATGGTCCATATTCAAAGGGCGTCAGATCTTCCCCAAAACCTGATAAAATGACAACGGGTTGGGTATTAATCGAGAAATTGCAGAGATTAGAAAGCATTATCTTTGTTCTAAAGAAATTGCAGCTCAGGAGGTTTCGCCGAAAACCTGAAAAAAAAACGACAGGCCGCGGGTTGAAAAAATGGTAAATATTTAAAAGGCGTCAGATCTTCCCCAAAACCTGATAAACTGACAACGGGATGGGTATTAATCGAGAAATTGCAGAGATTAGAAATAATTATCTTTGTTCCAAAGAAATTTAAGCTCCGGAGGTTATGCCGAAAAAAACGACAGGCCGCGGGTTAAAATGGTCAAAATTTAAAGGGCGTCAGATCTTCCCCAATACCTGATAAAATGACAATGGGGTGGGTATTAATCGAGAAATTGCAGCGATGAGAAAGCATTATCTTTGTTCCAAAGAAATTTCAGCTCAGGAGGTTACGCTGAAAATCCGAAAAAAACGACAGGCCGCGGGTTGAAAGAATGGTCCATATTCAAAGGGCGTCAGATCTTCCCCAAAACCTGATAAAATGACAACAGGTTGGGTATTAATCGAGAAATTGCAGAGATTAGAAAGAATTATGTTTGTTCCAAAGAAATTTCAGCTTTTGAGATTACGCCGAAAACCCGAAAAGAACGACAGGCCGCGGGTTGAAAAAATGGTCCAAATTTAAAGGGCGTCAGATCTTCCCCAAAACCTGATAAAATGACAACGGGGTGGGTATTAATCGAGAAATTGCAGAGATTAGAAAGCATTATCTTTGTTCCAAAGAAATTTCAGCTCAGGAGGTTACGCCGAAAATCCGAAAAAAATGACAGGCCGCAGGTTGAAAAAATGGTCAAAATTTAAAGTGCGTCAGATCTTCCCCAAAACCTGATAAAATGACAACAGGGTGGGTATTAATCGAGAAATTGCAGAGATTAGAAAGAATGATCTTTGTTCCAAAGAAATTTCAGCTTTTGAGATTACGCCGAAAACCCGAAAAAAACGAAAGGCCGCGGGTTGAAAAAATGGTCCAAATTTAAAGGGTGTCAGATCTTCCCCAAAACCTGATAAAATGACAACGGGGTGGGTATTAATTGAGAAATTGCAGAGATTAGAAAGAATTATCTTTGTTCCAAAGAAATTTCAGCTCCGGAGGCTACGCCGAAAATCCGAAAAAAACGACAGGCCGCGGGATGAAAAAATGGTCCAAATTTAAAGGGCGTCAGATCTTCCCCAAAATCTGATAAAATGACAATGGGGTGGGTATTAATCGAGAAATTGTACAGATTAGAAAGAATTATCTTTGTTCCAAAGAAATTTCAGCTTTTGAGATTACGCCAAAAATCCGAAAAAAACGACAGGCCGCGGGTTGAAAAAATGGTCCAAATTTAAAGGGCGTCAGATCTTCCCCAAAACCTGATAAAATGACAACAGGGTGGGTATTAATCAAGAAATTGCAGAGATTAGAAAGAATTATCTTTGTTCCAAAGAAATTTCAGCTTTTGAGATTACGCCGAAAATCCGAAAAAAATGACAGGCCGCAGGTTGAAAAAATGGTCAAAATTTAAAGTGCGTCAGATCTTCCCCAAAACCTGATAAAATGACAACAGGGTGGGTATTAATCGAGAAATTGCAGAGATTAGAAAGAATTATCTTTGTTCCAAAGAAATTTCAGCTTTTGAGATTACGCCGAAAACCCGAAAAAAACGACAGGCCGCGGGTTGAAAAAATGGTCCAAATTTAAAGGGTGTCATATCTTCCCCAAAGCCTGATAAAATAACAACGGGGTCGGTATTAATCGAGAAATTGCAGAGATTAGAAAGCATTATCTTTGTTCCAAAGAAATTTCAGCTTTTGAGATTACGCCGAAAATACGAAAAAAACGACAGGCCACGGGTTGAAAAACTGGTCCAAATTTAAAGGGTGTCAGATATTCCCCAAAACCTGATAAAATGACAACAGGGTGGGTATTAATCGAGAAATTGCAGAGATTAGAAAGAATGATGTTTGTTCCAAAGAAATTTCAGCTTTTGAGATTACGCCGAAAACCCGAAAAAAACGACAGGCCGTGGGTTGAAAAAATGGTCCAAATTTAAAGGGTGTCAGATCTTCCCCAAAACCTGATAAAATGACAACAGGGTGGGTATTAATCGAGAAATTGCAGAGATTAGAAAGAATGATGTTTGTTCCAAAGAAATTTCAGCTTTTGAGATTACGCCAAAAACCCGAAAAAAACGACAGGCCGCCGGTTGAAAAAATGGTCCAAATTTAAAGGGTGTCAGATCTTCCCCAAAACCTGATAAAATGACAACGGGGTGGGTATTAATAGAGAAATTGCAGAGATTAGAAAGCATTATCTTTGTTCCAAAGAAATTTCAGCTCAGGAGATTACGCCGAAAACCTGAAAAAAAGACGACAGGCCGCGGGTTGAAAAAATGGTAAATATTTAAAGGGCGTCATATCCTCCCCAAAACCTGATGAATTGACAAAGGGATGGGTATTAATCGAGAAATTGCAGAGATTAGAAAGGATTATCTTTGTTCCAAAGAAATTTCAGCTCAGGAGGTTATGCCGAAAACCTGAAAAAAAGACGACAGGCCGGGGGTTGAAGAAATGGTAAATATTTAAAGGGCGTCAGATCTTCCCCAAAACCTGATAAAATGACAACGGGGTGGGTATTAATCGAGAAATTGCAGAGATTTGAAAGAATTATCTTTGTTCCAAAGAAATTTCAGCTTTTGAGATTACGCCGAAAACCCGAAAAAAACGAGAGGCCGCGGGTTGAAAAAATTGTCCAAATTTAAAGGGTGTCAGATCTTCCCCAAAACCTGATAAAATGACAACGGGGTGGGTATTGATAGAGAAATTGCAGAGATTAGAAAGCATTATCTTTGTTCCAAAGAAATTTCAGCTCAGGAGGTTGCGCCGAAAACCTGAAAAAAAGACGACAGGCCGCGGGTTGAAAAAATGGTAAATATTTAAAGGGCGTCATATCTTCCCCAAAACCTGATGAATTGACAAAGGGATGGGTATTAATCGAGAAATTGCAGAGATTAGAAAGGATTATCTTTGTTCCAAAGAAATTTCAGCTCAGGAGGTTATGCCGAAAACCTGAAAAAAAGACGACAGGCCGGGGGTTGAAGAAATGGTAAATATTTAAAGGGCGTCAGATCTTCCCCAAAACCTGATAAAATGACAACGGGGTGGGTATTAATCGAGAAATTGCAGAGATTTGAAAGAATTATCTTTGTTCCAAAGAAATTTCAGCTTTTGAGATTACGCCGAAAACCCGAAAAAAACGAGAGGCCGCGGGTTGAAAAAATTGTCCAAATTTAAAGGGTGTCAGATCTTCCCCAAAACCTGATAAAATGACAACAGGGTGGGTATTAATCGAGAAATTGCAGAGATTAGAAAGAATGATGTTTGTTCCAAAGAAATTTCAGCTTTTGAGATTACGCCGAACACCCGAAAAAAACGACAGGCCGTTGGTTGAAAAAATGGTCCAAATTTAAAGGGTGTCAGATCTTCCCCAAAACCTGATAAAATGACAACAGGGTGGGTATTAATCGAGAAATTGCAGAGATTAGAAAGAATGATGTTTGTTCCAAAGAAATTTCAGCTTTTGAGATTACGCCGAAAACCCGAAAAAAACGACAGGCCGCCGGTTGAAAAAATGGTCCAAATTTAAAGGGTGTCAGATCTTCCCCAAAACCTGATAAAATGACAACAGGGCGGGTATTAATTGAGAAATTGCAGAGATTAGAAAGAATTATCTTTGTTCCAAAGAAATTTCGGCTCCGGAGGCTACGCCGAAAATCCGAAAAAAACGACAGGCCGCGGGATGAAAAAATGGTCAAAATTTAAAGTGCGTCAGATCTTCCCCAAAACCTGATAAAATGACAACAGGGTGGGTATTAATCGAGAAATTGCAGAGATTAGAAAGAATTATCTTTGTTCCAAAGAAATTTCAGCTTTTGAGATTACGCCGAAAACCCGAAAAAAACGAGAGGCCGCGGGTTGAAAAAATGGTCCAAATTTAAAGTGCGTCAGATCTTCCCCAAAACCTGAAAAAATGACAACAGGGTGGGTATTAATCGAGAAATTGCAGAGATTAGAAAGAATTATCTGTGTTCCAAAGAAATTTCAGCTTTTGAGATTACGCCGAAAATCCGAAAAAAAACGACAGGCCGCGGGTTGAAAAAATGGTCAAAATTTAAAGGTCATCAGATCTTCCCCAAAACCTGATAAAATGACAACGTGGTGGGTATTAATCGAGAAATTGCAGAGATTAGAAAGCATTATCTTTGTTCCAAAGAAATTTCAGCTCAGGAGGTTGCGCTGAAAACCTGAAAAAAAGACGACAGTCCGCGGGTTGAAAAAATGGTAAATATTTAAAGGGCGTCATATCTTCCCCAAAACCTGATGAATTGACAAAGGGATGGGTATTAATCGAGAAATTGCAGAGATTAGAAAGGATTATCTTTGTTCCAAAGAAATTTCAGCTTTTGAGATTACGCCGAAAACCCGAAAACAACGACAGGCCGCGGGATGAAAAAATGGTCCACATTTAAAGGGTGTCAGATCTTCCCCAATACCTGATAAAATGACAACGGGGTGGGTATTAATCGAGAAATTGCAGAGATTAGAAAGCATTATCTTTGTTCCAAAGAAATTTCAGCTTTTGAGATTACGCCGAAAATCCGAAAAAAATGACAGGCCGCGTGTTGAAAAAATGGTCAAAATTTAAAGTGCGTCAGATCTTCCCCAAAACCTGATAAAATGACAACGGGGCGGGTATTAATTGAGAAATTGCAGAGATTAGAAAGAATTATCTTTGTTCCAAAGAAATTTCTGCTCAGGAGGCCACACCGAAAATCCGAAAAAAACGACAGGCCGCGGGATGAAAAAATGGTCAAAATTTAAAGGGCGTCAGATCTTCCCCAAAATCTGATAAAATGACAATGGGGTGGGTATTAATCGAGAAATTGCAGAGATTAGAAAGAATTATCTTTGTTCCAAAGAAATTTCAGCTTTTGAGATTACGCCGAAAATCCGAAAAAAACGACAGGCCGTGGGTTGAAAAAATGGTCCAAATTTAAAGGGTGTCAGATCTTCCCCAAAACCTGATAAAATGACAACGGGGTGGGTATTAATCGAGAAATTGCAGAGATTAGAAAGAATTATCTTTGTTCCAAAGAAATTTCAGCTTTTGAGATTACGCCGAAAATCCGAAAAAAACGACAGGCTGCGGGTTGAAAAAATGGTCCATATTCAAAGGGCGTCAGATCTTCCCCAAAACCTGATAAAATGACAACGGGTTGGGTATTAATCGAGAAATTGCAAAGATTAGAAATCATTATCTTTGTTCCAAAGAAATTTCAGCTCAGGAGGTTACGCCGAAAACCTGAAAAAAAGACGACAGGCCGTGGGTTGAAAAAATGGTAAATATTTAAAGGGCGTCAGATCTTCCCCAAAACCTGATGAATTGACAAAGGGATGGGTATTAATCGAGAAATTGCAGAGATTAGAAAGGATTATCTTTGTTCCAAAGAAATTTCAGCTCAGGAGGTTATGCCGAAAACCTGAAAAAAAGACGACAGGCCCGGGGTTGAAAAAATGGTAAATATTTAAAGGGCGTCAGATCTTCCCCAAAACCTGATAAAATGACAACGGGGTGGGTATTAATCGAGAAATTGCAGAGATTTGAAAGAATTATCTTTGTTCCAAAGAAATTTCAGCTTTTGAGATTACGCCGAAAATCCGAAAAAAATGACAGGCCGCGTGTTGAAAAAATGGTCAAAATTTAAAGTGCGTCAGATCTTCCCCAAAACCTGATAAAATGACAACGGGGCGGGTATTAATTGAGAAATTGCAGAGATTAGAAAGAATTATCTTTGTTCCAAAGAAATTTCAGCTTTTAAGATTACGCCGCAAACCCGAAAAAAATGACAGGCCGCGGGTTGAAAAAATGGTCAAAATTTAAAGGGTGTCAGATCTTCCCCAAAACCTGATAAAATGACAACGGGGTGGGTATTAATCGAGAAATTGCAGAGATTAGAAAGCATTATCTTTGTTCCAAAGAAATTTCTGCTCAGGAGGCTACGCCGAAAATCCGAAAAAAACGACAGGCCGCGAGATGAAAAAATGGTCAAAATTTAAAGGGCGTCAGATCTTCCCCAAAACCTGATAAAATGACAACGGGGTGGGTATTGATAGAGAAATTGCAGAGATTAGAAAGCATTATCTTTGTTCCAAAGAAATTTCAGCTCAGGAGGTTGCGCCGAAAACCTCAAAAAAAGACGACAGGCCGCGGGTTGAAAAAATGGTAAATATTTAAAGGGCGTCATATCTTCCCCAAAACCTGATGAATTGACAAAGGGATGGGTATTAATCGAGAAATTGCAGAGATTAGAAAGGATTATCTTTGTTCCAAAGAAATTTCAGCTCAGGAGGTTATGCCGAAAACCTGAAAAAAAGACGACAGGCCGGGGGTTGAAGAAATGGTAAATATTTAAAGGGCGTCAGATCTTCCCCAAAACCTGATAAAATGACAACGGGGTGGGTATTAATCGAGAAATTGCAGAGATTTGAAAGAATTATCTTTGTTCCAAAGAAATTTCAGCTTTTGAGATTACGCCGAAAACCCGAAAAAAACGAGAGGCCGCGGGTTGAAAAAATTGTCCAAATTTAAAGGGTGTCAGATCTTCCCCAAAACCTGATAAAATGACAACAGGGTGGGTATTAATCGAGAAATTGCAGAGATTAGAAAGAATGATGTTTGTTCCAAAGAAATTTCAGCTTTTGAGATTACGCCGAACACCCGAAAAAAACGACAGGCCGTTGGTTGAAAAAATGGTCCAAATTTAAAGGGTGTCAGATCTTCCCCAAAACCTGATAAAATGACAACAGGGTGGGTATTAATCGAGAAATTGCAGAGATTAGAAAGAATGATGTTTGTTCCAAAGAAATTTCAGCTTTTGAGATTACGCCGAAAACCCGAAAAAAACGACAGGCCGCCGGTTGAAAAAATGGTCCAAATTTAAAGGGTGTCAGATCTTCCCCAAAACCTGATAAAATGACAACAGGGCGGGTATTAATTGAGAAATTGCAGAGATTAGAAAGAATTATCTTTGTTCCAAAGAAATTTCGGCTCCGGAGGCTACGCCGAAAATCCGAAAAAAACGACAGGCCGCGGGATGAAAAAATGGTCAAAATTTAAAGTGCGTCAGATCTTCCCCAAAACCTGATAAAATGACAACAGGGTGGGTATTAATCGAGAAATTGCAGAGATTAGAAAGAATTATCTTTGTTCCAAAGAAATTTCAGCTTTTGAGATTACGCCGAAAACCCGAAAAAAACGAGAGGCCGCGGGTTGAAAAAATGGTCCAAATTTAAAGTGCGTCAGATCTTCCCCAAAACCTGAAAAAATGACAACAGGGTGGGTATTAATCGAGAAATTGCAGAGATTAGAAAGAATTATCTGTGTTCCAAAGAAATTTCAGCTTTTGAGATTACGCCGAAAATCCGAAAAAAAACGACAGGCCGCGGGTTGAAAAAATGGTCAAAATTTAAAGGTCATCAGATCTTCCCCAAAACCTGATAAAATGACAACGTGGTGGGTATTAATCGAGAAATTGCAGAGATTAGAAAGCATTATCTTTGTTCCAAAGAAATTTCAGCTCAGGAGGTTGCGCTGAAAACCTGAAAAAAAGACGACAGGCCGCGGGTTGAAAAAATGGTAAATATTTAAAGGGCGTCATATCTTCCCCAAAACCTGATGAATTGACAAAGGGATGGGTATTAATCGAGAAATTGCAGAGATTAGAAAGGATTATCTTTGTTCCAAAGAAATTTCAGCTTTTGAGATTACGCCGAAAACCCGAAAACAACGACAGGCCGCGGGATGAAAAAATGGTCCACATTTAAAGGGTGTCAGATCTTCCCCAATACCTGATAAAATGACAACGGGGTGGGTATTAATCGAGAAATTGCAGAGATTAGAAAGCATTATCTTTGTTCCAAAGAAATTTCAGCTTTTGAGATTACGCCGAAAATCCGAAAAAAATGACAGGCCGCGTGTTGAAAAAATGGTCAAAATTTAAAGTGCGTCAGATCTTCCCCAAAACCTGATAAAATGACAACGGGGCGGGTATTAATTGAGAAATTGCAGAGATTAGAAAGAATTATCTTTGTTCCAAAGAAATTTCTGCTCAGGAGGCCACACCGAAAATCCGAAAAAAACGACAGGCCGCGGGATGAAAAAATGGTCAAAATTTAAAGGGCGTCAGATCTTCCCCAAAATCTGATAAAATGACAATGGGGTGGGTATTAATCGAGAAATTGCAGAGATTAGAAAGAATTATCTTTGTTCCAAAGAAATTTCAGCTTTTGAGATTACGCCGAAAATCCGAAAAAAACGACAGGCCGCGGGTTGAAAAAATGGTCCAAATTTAAAGGGTGTCAGATCTTCCCCAAAACCTGATAAAATGACAACGGGGTGGGTATTAATCGAGAAATTGCAGAGATTAGAAAGAATTATCTTTGTTCCAAAGAAATTTCAGCTTTTGAGATTACGCCGAAAATCCGAAAAAAACGACAGGCTGCGGGTTGAAAAAATGGTCCATATTCAAAGGGCGTCAGATCTTCCCCAAAACCTGATAAAATGACAACGGGTTGGGTATTAATCGAGAAATTGCAAAGATTAGAAATCATTATCTTTGTTCCAAAGAAATTTCAGCTCAGGAGGTTACGCCGAAAACCTGAAAAAAAGACGACAGGCCGTGGGTTGAAAAAATGGTAAATATTTAAAGGGCGTCAGATCTTCCCCAAAACCTGATGAATTGACAAAGGGATGGGTATTAATCGAGAAATTGCAGAGATTAGAAAGGATTATCTTTGTTCCAAAGAAATTTCAGCTCAGGAGGTTATGCCGAAAACCTGAAAAAAAGACGACAGGCCCGGGGTTGAAAAAATGGTAAATATTTAAAGGGCGTCAGATCTTCCCCAAAACCTGATAAAATGACAACGGGGTGGGTATTAATCGAGAAATTGCAGAGATTTGAAAGAATTATCTTTGTTCCAAAGAAATTTCAGCTTTTGAGATTACGCCGAAAATCCGAAAAAAATGACAGGCCGCGTGTTGAAAAAATGGTCAAAATTTAAAGTGCGTCAGATCTTCCCCAAAACCTGATAAAATGACAACGGGGCGGGTATTAATTGAGAAATTGCAGAGATTAGAAAGAATTATCTTTGTTCCAAAGAAATTTCAGCTTTTAAGATTACGCCGCAAACCCGAAAAAAATGACAGGCCGCGGGTTGAAAAAATGGTCCAAATTTAAAGGGTGTCAGATCTTCCCCAAAACCTGATAAAATGACAACGGGGTGGGTATTAATCGAGAAATTGCAGAGATTAGAAAGCATTATCTTTGTTCCAAAGAAATTTCTGCTCAGGAGGCTACGCCGAAAATCCGAAAAAAACGACAGGCCGCGAGATGAAAAAATGGTCAAAATTTAAAGGGCGTCAGATCTTCCCCAAAACCTGATAAAATGACAACGGGGTGGGTATTGATAGAGAAATTGCAGAGATTAGAAAGCATTATCTTTGTTCCAAAGAAATTTCAGCTCAGGAGGTTGCGCCGAAAACCTGAAAAAAAGACGACAGGCCGCGGGTTGAAAAAATGGTAAATATTTAAAGGGCGTCATATCTTCCCCAAAACCTGATGAATTGACAAAGGGATGGGTATTAATCGAGAAATTGCAGAGATTAGAAAGGATTATCTTTGTTCCAAAGAAATTTCAGCTCAGGAGGTTATGCCGAAAACCTGAAAAAAAGACGACAGGCCGGGGGTTGAAGAAATGGTAAATATTTAAAGGGCGTCAGATCTTCCCCAAAACCTGATAAAATGACAACGGGGTGGGTATTAATCGAGAAATTGCAGAGATTTGAAAGAATTATCTTTGTTCCAAAGAAATTTCAGCTTTTGAGATTACGCCGAAAACCCGAAAAAAACGAGAGGCCGCGGGTTGAAAAAATTGTCCAAATTTAAAGGGTGTCAGATCTTCCCCAAAACCTGATAAAATGACAACAGGGTGGGTATTAATCGAGAAATTGCAGAGATTAGAAAGAATGATGTTTGTTCCAAAGAAATTTCAGCTTTTGAGATTACGCCGAACACCCGAAAAAAACGACAGGCCGTTGGTTGAAAAAATGGTCCAAATTTAAAGGGTGTCAGATCTTCCCCAAAACCTGATAAAATGACAACAGGGTGGGTATTAATCGAGAAATTGCAGAGATTAGAAAGAATGATGTTTGTTCCAAAGAAATTTCAGCTTTTGAGATTACGCCGAAAACCCGAAAAAAACGACAGGCCGCCGGTTGAAAAAATGGTCCAAATTTAAAGGGTGTCAGATCTTCCCCAAAACCTGATAAAATGACAACAGGGCGGGTATTAATTGAGAAATTGCAGAGATTAGAAAGAATTATCTTTGTTCCAAAGAAATTTCGGCTCCGGAGGCTACGCCGAAAATCCGAAAAAAACGACAGGCCGCGGGATGAAAAAATGGTCAAAATTTAAAGTGCGTCAGATCTTCCCCAAAACCTGATAAAATGACAACAGGGTGGGTATTAATCGAGAAATTGCAGAGATTAGAAAGAATTATCTTTGTTCCAAAGAAATTTCAGCTTTTGAGATTACGCCGAAAACCCGAAAAAAACGAGAGGCCGCGGGTTGAAAAAATGGTCCAAATTTAAAGTGCGTCAGATCTTCCCCAAAACCTGAAAAAATGACAACAGGGTGGGTATTAATCGAGAAATTGCAGAGATTAGAAAGAATTATCTTTGTTCCAAAGAAATTTCAGCTTTTGAGATTACGCCGAAAATCCGAAAAAAAACGACAGGCCGCGGGTTGAAAAAATGGTCAAAATTTAAAGGTCATCAGATCTTCCCCAAAACCTGATAAAATGACAACGTGGTGGGTATTAATCGAGAAATTGCAGAGATTAGAAAGCATTATCTTTGTTCCAAAGAAATTTCAGCTCAGGAGGTTGCGCTGAAAACCTGAAAAAAAGACGACAGGCCGCGGGTTGAAAAAATGGTAAATATTTAAAGGGCGTCATATCTTCCCCAAAACCTGATGAATTGACAAAGGGATGGGTATTAATCGAGAAATTGCAGAGATTAGAAAGGATTATCTTTGTTCCAAAGAAATTTCAGCTTTTGAGATTACGCCGAAAACCCGAAAACAACGACAGGCCGCGGGATGAAAAAATGGTCCACATTTAAAGGGTGTCAGATCTTCCCCAATACCTGATAAAATGACAACGGGGTGGGTATTAATCGAGAAATTGCAGAGATTAGAAAGCATTATCTTTGTTCCAAAGAAATTTCAGCTTTTGAGATTACGCCGAAAATCCGAAAAAAATGACAGGCCGCGTGTTGAAAAAATGGTCAAAATTTAAAGTGCGTCAGATCTTCCCCAAAACCTGATAAAATGACAACGGGGCGGGTATTAATTGAGAAATTGCAGAGATTAGAAAGAATTATCTTTGTTCCAAAGAAATTTCTGCTCAGGAGGCCACACCGAAAATCCGAAAAAAACGACAGGCCGCGGGATGAAAAAATGGTCAAAATTTAAAGGGCGTCAGATCTTCCCCAAAATATGATAAAATAACAATGGGGTGGGTATTAATCGAGAAATTGCAGAGATTAGAAAGAATGATGTTTGTTCCAAAGAAATTTCAGCTTTTGAGATTACGCCGAAAATCCGAAAAAAACGACAGGCCGCAGGTTGAAAAAATGGTCAAAATTTAAAGTGCGTCAGATCTTCCCCAAAACCTGATAAAATGACAACAGGGTGGGTATTAATCGAGAAATTGCAGAGATTTGAAAGAATTATCTTTGTTCCAAAGAAATTTCAGCTTTTGAGATTACGCCGAAAATCCGAAAAAAATGACAGGCCGCGTGTTGAAAAAATGGTCAAAATTTAAAGTGCGTCAGATCTTCCCCAAAACCTGATAAAATGACAACGGGGCGGATATTAATTGAGAAATTGCAGAGATTAGAAAGAATTATCTTTGTTCCAAAGAAATTTCAGCTTTTAAGATTACGCCGCAAACCCGAAAAAAATGACAGGCCGCGGGTTGAAAAAATGGTCCAAATTTAAAGGGTGTCAGATCTTCCCCAAAACCTGATAAAATGACAACGGGGTGGGTATTAATCGAGAAATTGCAGAGATTAGAAAGCATTATCTTTGTTCCAAAGAAATTTCTGCTCAGGAGGCTACGCCGAAAATCCGAAAAAAACGACAGGCCGCGAGATGAAAAAATGGTCAAAATTTAAAGGGCGTCAGATCTTCCCCAAAACCTGATAAAATGACAACAGGGTGGGTATTAATCGAGAAATTGCAGAGATTAGAAAGAATGATGTTTGTTCCAAAGAAATTTCAGCTTTTGAGATTACGCCGAAAACCCGAAAAAAACGACAGGCCGCCGGTTGAAAAAATGGTCCAAATTTAAAGGGTGTCAGATCTTCCCCAAAACCTGATAAAATGACAACAGGGCGGGTATTAATTGAGAAATTGCAGAGATTAGAAAGAATTATCTTTGTTCCAAAGAAATTTCGGCTCCGGAGGCTACGCCGAAAATCCGAAAAAAACGACAGGCCGCGGGATGAAAAAATGGTCAAAATTTAAAGTGCGTCAGATCTTCCCCAAAACCTGATAAAATGACAACAGGGTGGGTATTAATCGAGAAATTGCAGAGATTAGAAAGAATTATCTTTGTTCCAAAGAAATTTCAGCTTTTGAGATTACGCCGAAAACCCGAAAAAAACGAGAGGCCGCGGGTTGAAAAAATGGTCCAAATTTAAAGTGCGTCAGATCTTCCCCAAAACCTGAAAAAATGACAACAGGGTGGGTATTAATCGAGAAATTGCAGAGATTAGAAAGAATTATCTTTGTTCCAAAGAAATTTCAGCTTTTGAGATTACGCCGAAAATCCGAAAAAAAACGACAGGCCGCGGGTTGAAAAAATGGTCAAAATTTAAAGGTCATCAGATCTTCCCCAAAACCTGATAAAATGACAACGTGGTGGGTATTAATTGAGAAATTGCAGAGATTAGAAAGCATTATCTTTGTTCCAAAGAAATTTCAGCTCAGGAGGTTGCGCTGAAAACCTGAAAAAAAGACGACAGGCCGCGGGTTGAAAAAATGGTAAATATTTAAAGGGCGTCATATCTTCCCCAAAACCTGATGAATTGACAAAGGGATGGGTATTAATCGAGAAATTGCAGAGATTAGAAAGGATTATCTTTGTTCCAAAGAAATTTCAGCTTTTGAGATTACGCCGAAAACCCGAAAACAACGACAGGCCGCGGGATGAAAAAATGGTCCACATTTAAAGGGTGTCAGATCTTCCCCAATACCTGATAAAATGACAACGGGGTGGGTATTAATCGAGAAATTGCAGAGATTAGAAAGCATTATCTTTGTTCCAAAGAAATTTCAGCTTTTGAGATTACGCCGAAAATCCGAAAAAAATGACAGGCCGCGTGTTGAAAAAATGGTCAAAATTTAAAGTGCGTCAGATCTTCCCCAAAACCTGATAAAATGACAACGGGGCGGGTATTAATTGAGAAATTGCAGAGATTAGAAAGAATTATCTTTGTTCCAAAGAAATTTCTGCTCAGGAGGCCACACCGAAAATCCGAAAAAAACGACAGGCCGCGGGATGAAAAAATGGTCAAAATTTAAAGGGCGTCAGATCTTCCCCAAAATATGATAAAATAACAATGGGGTGGGTATTAATCGAGAAATTGCAGAGATTAGAAAGAATGATGTTTGTTCCAAAGAAATTTCAGCTTTTGAGATTACGCCGAAAATCCGAAAAAAACGACAGGCCGCAGGTTGAAAAAATGGTCAAAATTTAAAGTGCGTCAGATCTTCCCCAAAACCTGATAAAATGACAACAGGGTGGGTATTAATCGAGAAATTGCAGAGATTTGAAAGAATTATCTTTGTTCCAAAGAAATTTCAGCTTTTGAGATTACGCCGAAAATCCGAAAAAAATGACAGGCCGCGTGTTGAAAAAATGGTCAAAATTTAAAGTGCGTCAGATCTTCCCCAAAACCTGATAAAATGACAACGGGGCGGGTATTAATTGAGAAATTGCAGAGATTAGAAAGAATTATCTTTGTTCCAAAGAAATTTCAGCTTTTAAGATTACGCCGCAAACCCGAAAAAAATGACAGGCCGCGGGTTGAAAAAATGGTCCAAATTTAAAGGGTGTCAGATCTTCCCCAAAACCTGATAAAATGACAACGGGGTGGGTATTAATCGAGAAATTGCAGAGATTAGAAAGCATTATCTTTGTTCCAAAGAAATTTCTGCTCAGGAGGCTACGCCGAAAATCCGAAAAAAACGACAGGCCGCGAGATGAAAAAATGGTCAAAATTTAAAGGGCGTCAGATCTTCCCCAAAACCTGATAAAATGACAACGGGGTGGGTATTGATAGAGAAATTGCAGAGATTAGAAAGCATTATCTTTGTTCCAAAGAAATTTCAGCTCAGGAGGTTGCGCCGAAAACCTGAAAAAAAGACGACAGGCCGCGGGTTGAAAAAATGGTAAATATTTAAAGGGCGTCATATCTTCCCCAAAACCTGATGAATTGACAAAGGGATGGGTATTAATCGAGAAATTGCAGAGATTAGAAAGGATTATCTTTGTTCCAAAGAAATTTCAGCTCAGGAGGTTATGCCGAAAACCTGAAAAAAAGACGACAGGCCGGGGGTTGAAGAAATGGTAAATATTTAAAGGGCGTCAGATCTTCCCCAAAACCTGATAAAATGACAACGGGGTGGGTATTAATCGAGAAATTGCAGAGATTTGAAAGAATTATCTTTGTTCCAAAGAAATTTCAGCTTTTGAGATTACGCCGAAAACCCGAAAAAAACGAGAGGCCGCGGGTTGAAAAAATTGTCCAAATTTAAAGGGTGTCAGATCTTCCCCAAAACCTGATAAAATGACAACAGGGTGGGTATTAATCGAGAAATTGCAGAGATTAGAAAGAATGATGTTTGTTCCAAAGAAATTTCAGCTTTTGAGATTACGCCGAAAATCCGAAAAAAACGACAGGCCGCAGGTTGAAAAAATGGTCAAAATTTAAAGTGCGTCAGATCTTCCCCAAAACCTGATAAAATGACAACAGGGTGGGTATTAATCGAGAAATTGCAGAGATTTGAAAGAATTATCTTTGTTCCAAAGAAATTTCAGCTTTTGAGATTACGCCGAAAATCCGAAAAAAATGACAGGCCGCGTGTTGAAAAAATGGTCAAAATTTAAAGTGCGTCAGATCTTCCCCAAAACCTGATAAAATGACAACGGGGCGGGTATTAATTGAGAAATTGCAGAGATTAGAAAGAATTATCTTTGTTCCAAAGAAATTTCAGCTTTTAAGATTACGCCGCAAACCCGAAAAAAATGACAGGCCGCGGGTTGAAAAAATGGTCCAAATTTAAAGGGTGTCAGATCTTCCCCAAAACCTGATAAAATGACAACGGGGTGGGTATTAATCGAGAAATTGCAGAGATTAGAAAGCATTATCTTTGTTCCAAAGAAATTTCTGCTCAGGAGGCTACGCCGAAAATCCGAAAAAAACGACAGGCCGCGAGATGAAAAAATGGTCAAAATTTAAAGGGCGTCAGATCTTCCCCAAAACCTGATAAAATGACAACGGGGTGGGTATTGATAGAGAAATTGCAGAGATTAGAAAGCATTATCTTTGTTCCAAAGAAATTTCAGCTCAGGAGGTTGCGCCGAAAACCTGAAAAAAAGACGACAGGCCGCGGGTTGAAAAAATGGTAAATATTTAAAGGGCGTCATATCTTCCCCAAAACCTGATGAATTGACAAAGGGATGGGTATTAATCGAGAAATTGCAGAGATTAGAAAGGATTATCTTTGTTCCAAAGAAATTTCAGCTCAGGAGGTTATGCCGAAAACCTGAAAAAAAGACGACAGGCCGGGGGTTGAAGAAATGGTAAATATTTAAAGGGCGTCAGATCTTCCCCAAAACCTGATAAAATGACAACGGGGTGGGTATTAATCGAGAAATTGCAGAGATTTGAAAGAATTATCTTTGTTCCAAAGAAATTTCAGCTTTTGAGATTACGCCGAAAACCCGAAAAAAACGAGAGGCCGCGGGTTGAAAAAATTGTCCAAATTTAAAGGGTGTCAGATCTTCCCCAAAACCTGATAAAATGACAACAGGGTGGGTATTAATCGAGAAATTGCAGAGATTAGAAAGAATGATGTTTGTTCCAAAGAAATTTCAGCTTTTGAGATTACGCCGAACACCCGAAAAAAACGACAGGCCGTTGGTTGAAAAAATGGTCCAAATTTAAAGGGTGTCAGATCTTCCCCAAAACCTGATAAAATGACAACAGGGTGGGTATTAATCGAGAAATTGCAGAGATTAGAAAGAATGATGTTTGTTCCAAAGAAATTTCAGCTTTTGAGATTACGCCGAAAACCCGAAAAAAACGACAGGCCGCCGGTTGAAAAAATGGTCCAAATTTAAAGGGTGTCAGATCTTCCCCAAAACCTGATAAAATGACAACAGGGCGGGTATTAATTGAGAAATTGCAGAGATTAGAAAGAATTATCTTTGTTCCAAAGAAATTTCGGCTCCGGAGGCTACGCCGAAAATCCGAAAAAAACGACAGGCCGCGGGATGAAAAAATGGTCAAAATTTAAAGTGCGTCAGATCTTCCCCAAAACCTGATAAAATGACAACAGGGTGGGTATTAATCGAGAAATTGCAGAGATTAGAAAGAATTATCTTTGTTCCAAAGAAATTTCAGCTTTTGAGATTACGCCGAAAACCCGAAAAAAACGAGAGGCCGCGGGTTGAAAAAATGGTCCAAATTTAAAGTGCGTCAGATCTTCCCCAAAACCTGAAAAAATGACAACAGGGTGGGTATTAATCGAGAAATTGCAGAGATTAGAAAGAATTATCTGTGTTCCAAAGAAATTTCAGCTTTTGAGATTACGCCGAAAATCCGAAAAAAAACGACAGGCCGCGGGTTGAAAAAATGGTCAAAATTTAAAGGTCATCAGATCTTCCCCAAAACCTGATAAAATGACAACGTGGTGGGTATTAATCGAGAAATTGCAGAGATTAGAAAGCATTATCTTTGTTCCAAAGAAATTTCAGCTCAGGAGGTTGCGCTGAAAACCTGAAAAAAAGACGACAGGCCGCGGGTTGAAAAAATGGTAAATATTTAAAGGGCGTCATATCTTCCCCAAAACCTGATGAATTGACAAAGGGATGGGTATTAATCGAGAAATTGCAGAGATTAGAAAGGATTATCTTTGTTCCAAAGAAATTTCAGCTTTTGAGATTACGCCGAAAACCCGAAAACAACGACAGGCCGCGGGATGAAAAAATGGTCCACATTTAAAGGGTGTCAGATCTTCCCCAATACCTGATAAAATGACAACGGGGTGGGTATTAATCGAGAAATTGCAGAGATTAGAAAGCATTATCTTTGTTCCAAAGAAATTTCAGCTTTTGAGATTACGCCGAAAATCCGAAAAAAATGACAGGCCGCGTGTTGAAAAAATGGTCAAAATTTAAAGTGCGTCAGATCTTCCCCAAAACCTGATAAAATGACAACGGGGCGGGTATTAATTGAGAAATTGCAGAGATTAGAAAGAATTATCTTTGTTCCAAAGAAATTTCTGCTCAGGAGGCCACACCGAAAATCCGAAAAAAACGACAGGCCGCGGGATGAAAAAATGGTCAAAATTTAAAGGGCGTCAGATCTTCCCCAAAATCTGATAAAATGACAATGGGGTGGGTATTAATCGAGAAATTGCAGAGATTAGAAAGAATTATCTTTGTTCCAAAGAAATTTCAGCTTTTGAGATTACGCCGAAAATCCGAAAAAAACGGTAGGCCGCGGGTTGAAAAAATGGTCCAAATTTAAAGGGTGTCAGATCTTCCCCAAAACCTGATAAAATGACAACGGGGTGGGTATTAATCGAGAAATTGCAGAGATTAGAAAGAATTATCTTTGTTCCAAAGAAATTTCAGCTTTTGAGATTACGCCGAAAATCCGAAAAAAACGACAGGCTGCGGGTTGAAAAAATGGTCCATATTCAAAGGGCGTCAGATCTTCCCCAAAACCTGATAAAATGACAACGGGTTGGGTATTAATCGAGAAATTGCAAAGATTAGAAATCATTATCTTTGTTCCAAAGAAATTTCAGCTCAGGAGGTTACGCCGAAAACCTGAAAAAAAGACGACAGGCCGTGGGTTGAAAAAATGGTAAATATTTAAAGGGCGTCAGATCTTCCCCAAAACCTGATAAAATGACAACGGGGTGGGTATTAATCGAGAAATTGCAGAGATTTGAAAGAATTATCTTTGTTCCAAAGAAATTTCAGCTTTTGAGATTACGCCGAAAATCCGAAAAAAATGACAGGCCGCGTGTTGAAAAAATGGTCAAAATTTAAAGTGCGTCAGATCTTCCCCAAAACCTGATAAAATGACAACGGGGCGGGTATTAATCGAGAAATTGCAGAGATTAGAAAGAATTATCTTTGTTCCAAAGAAATTTCAGCTTTTAAGATTACGCCGCAAACCCGAAAAAAATGACAGGCCGCGTGTTGAAAAAATGGTCAAAATTTAAAGTGCGTCAGATCTTCCCCAAAACCTGATAAAATGACAACGGGGCGGGTATTAATTGAGAAATTGCAGAGATTAGAAAGAATTATCTTTGTTCCAAAGAAATTTCTGCTCAGGAGGCCACACCGAAAATCCGAAAAAAACGACAGGCCGCGGGATGAAAAAATGGTCAAAATTTAAAGGGCGTCAGATCTTCCCCAAAACCTGATGAATTGACAAAGGGATGGGTATTAATCGAGAAATTGCAGAGATTAGAAAGGATTATCTTTGTTCCAAAGAAATTTCAGCTCAGGAGGTTATGCCGAAAACCTGAAAAAAAGACGACAGGCCCGGGGTTGAAAAAATGGTAAATATTTAAAGGGCGTCAGATCTTCCCCAAAACCTGATAAAATGACAACGGGGCGGGTATTAATTGAGAAATTGCAGAGATTAGAAAGAATTATCTTTGTTCCAAAGAAATTTCAGCTTTTAAGATTACGCCGCAAACCCGAAAAAAATGACAGGCCGCGGGTTGAAAAAATGGTCCAAATTTAAAGGGTGTCAGATCTTCCCCAAAACCTGATAAAATGACAACGGGGTGGGTATTAATCGAGAAATTGCAGAGATTAGAAAGCATTATCTTTGTTCCAAAGAAATTTCTGCTCAGGAGGCTACGCCGAAAATCCGAAAAAAACGACAGGCCGCGAGATGAAAAAATGGTCAAAATTTAAAGGGCGTCAGATCTTCCCCAAAACCTGATAAAATGACACCGGGGTGGGTATTAATCGAGAAATTGCAGAGATTAGAAAGCATTATCTTTGTTCCAAAGAAATTTCAGCTTTTGAGATTACGCCGAAAACCCGAAAAAAACGACAGGCGGCGGGTTGAAAAAATGGTCCAAATTTAAAGGGTGTCAGATCTTCCCCAAAACCTGATAAACTGACAACGGGATGGGTATTAATCGAGAAATTGCAGA
The DNA here is from genome assembly GCA_029490765.1 of Euthynnus affinis. Classification (NCBI taxonomy): domain Eukaryota; kingdom Metazoa; phylum Chordata; class Actinopteri; order Scombriformes; family Scombridae; genus Euthynnus; species Euthynnus affinis. Next base: position 33,537,951 of record CM055846.1, read on the forward strand.
GATTAGAAAGAATGATGTTTGTTCCAAAGAAATTTCAGCTTTTGAGATTACGCCGAAAACCCGAAAAAAACGACAGGCCGCCGGTTGAAAAAATGGTCCAAATTTAAAGGGTGTCAGATCTTCCCCAAAACCTGATAAAATGACAACGGGGTGGGTATTAATCGAGAAATTGCAGAGATTAGAAAGGATTATCTTTGTTCCAAAGAAATTTCAGCTCAGGAGGTTACGCCGAAAACCTGAAAAAAAGACGACAGGCCGCGGGTTGAAAAAATGGTAAATATTTAAAGGGCGTCATATCTTCCCCAAAACCTGATGAATTGACAAAGGGATGGGTATTAATCGAGAAATTGCAGAGATTAGAAAGGATTATCTTTGTTCCAAAGAAATTTCAGCTCAGGAGGTTATGCCGAAAACCTGAAAAAAAGACGACAGGCCGGGGGTTGAAGAAATGGTAAATATTTAAAGGGCGTCAGATCTTCCCCAAAACCTGATAAAATGACAACGGGGTGGGTATTAATCGAGAAATTGCAGAGATTTGAAAGAATTATCTTTGTTCCAAAGAAATTTCAGCTTTTGAGATTACGCCGAAAACCCGAAAAAAACGAGAGGCCGCGGGTTGAAAAAATTGTCCAAATTTAAAGGGTGTCAGATCTTCCCCAAAACCTGATAAAATGACAACGGGGTGGGTATTAATAGAGAAATTGCAGAGATTAGAAAGCATTATCTTTGTTCCAAAGAAATTTCAGCTCAGGAGGTTGCGCCGAAAATCTGAAAAAAAGACGACAGGCCGCGGGTTGAAAAAATGGTAAATATTTAAAGGGCGTCATATCTTCCCCAAAACCTGATGAATTGACAAAGGGATGGGTATTAATCGAGAAATTGCAGAGATTAGAAAGCATTATCTTTGTTCCAAAGAAATTTCAGCTCAGGAGGTTACGCCGAAAACCTGAAAAAAAGACGACAGGCCGCGGGTTGAAAAAATGGTAAATATTTAAAGGGCGTCATATCTTCCCCAAAACCTGATGAATTGACAAAGGGATGGGTATTAATTGAGAAATTGCAGAGATTAGAAAGGATTATCTTTGTTCCAAAGAAATTTCAGCTCAGGAGGTTATGCCGAAAACCTGAAAAAAAGACGACAGGCCGGGGGTCGAAGAAATGGTAAATATTTAAAGGGCGTCAGATCTTCCCCAAAACCTGATAAAATGACAACGGGGTGGGTATTAATCGAGAAATTGCAGAGATTTGAAAGAATTATCTTTGTTCCAAAGAAATATCAGCTTTTGAGATTACGCCGAAAACCCGAAAAAAACGAGAGGCCGCGGGTTGAAAAAATTGTCCAAATTTAAAGGGTGTCAGATCTTCCCCAAAACCTGATAAAATGACAACGGGGTGGGTATTAATAGAGAAATTGCAGAGATTAGAAAGCATTATCTTTGTTCCAAAGAAATTTCAGCTCAGGAGGTTGCGCCGAAAATCTGAAAAAAAGACGACAGGCCGCGGGTTAAAAAAATGATAAATATTTAAAGGGCGTCATATCTTCCCCAAAACCTGATGAATTGACAAAGGGATGGGTATTAATCGAGAAATTGCAGAGATTAGAAAGGATTATCTTTGTTCCAAAGAAATTTCAGCTCAGGAGGTTATGCCGAAAACCTGAAAAAAAGACGACAGGCCGGGGGTTGAAGAAATGGTAAATATTTAAAGGGCGTCAGATCTTCCCCAAAACCTGATAAAATGACAACGGGGTGGGTATTAATCGAGAAATTGCAGAGATTTGAAAGAATTATCTTTGTTCCAAAGAAATTTCAGCTTTTGAGATTACGCCGAAAACCCGAAAAAAACGAGAGGCCGCGGGTTGAAAAAATTGTCCAAATTTAAAGGGTGTCAGATCTTCCCCAAAACCTGATAAAATGACAACAGGGTGGGTATTAATCGAGAAATTGCAGAGATTAGAAAGAATGATGTTTGTTCCAAAGAAATTTCAGCTTTTGAGATTACGCCGAAAACCCGAAAAAAACGACAGACCGTGGGTTGAAAAAATTGTCCAAATTTAAAGGGTGTCAGATCTTCCCCAAAACCTGATAAAATGACAACAGGGTGGGTATTAATCGAGAAATTGCAGAGATTAGAAAGAATGATGTTTGTTCCAAAGAAATTTCAGCTTTTGAGATTACGCCGAAAACCCGAAAAAAACGACAGGCTGCCGGTTGAAAAAATGGTCCAAATTTAAAGGGTGTCAGATCTTCCCCAAAACCTAATAAAATGACAACAGGGCGGGTATTAATTGAGAAATTGCAGAGATTAGAAAGAATTATCTTTGTTCCAAAGAAATTTCTGCTCAGGAGGCCACACCGAAAATCCGAAAAAAACGACAGGCCGCGGGATGAAAAAATGGTCAAAATTTAAAGGGCGTCAGATCTTCCCCAAAATCTGATAAAATGACAATGGGGTGGGTATTAATCGAGAAATTGCAGAGATTAGAAAGAATTATCTTTGTTCCAAAGAAATTTCAGCTCAGGAGGTTACGCCGAAAACCTGAAAAAAAGACGACAGGCCGTGGGTTGAAAAAATGGTAAATATTTAAAGGGCGTCAGATCTTCCCCAAAACCTGATGAATTGACAAAGGGATGGGTATTAATCGAGAAATTGCAGAGATTAGAAAGGATTATCTTTGTTCCAAAGAAATTTCAGCACAGGAGGTTATGCCGAAAACCTGAAAAAAAGACGACAGGCCCGGGGTTGAAAAAATGGTAAATATTTAAAGGGTGTCAGATCTTCCCCAAAACCTGATAAAATGACAACGGGATGGGTATTAATCGAGAAATTGCAGAGATTAGAAAGAATTATCTTTGTTCCAAAGAAATTTCAGCTTTTGAGATTACGCCGAAAATCCGAAAAAAATGACAGGCCGCGTGTTGAAAAAATGGTCAAAATTTAAAGTGCGTCAGATCTTCCCCAAAACCTGATAAAATGACAACGGGGCGGGTATTAATTGAGAAATTGCAGAGATTAGAAAGAATTATCTTTGTTCCAAAGAAATTTCTGCTCAGGAGGCCACACCGAAAATCTGAAAAAAACGACAGGCCGCGAGATGAAAAAATGGTCAGAATTTAAAGGGCGTCAGATCTTCCCCAAAACCTGATAAAATGACAACGGGGTGGGTATTAATCGAGAAATTGCAGAGATTAGAAAGCATTATCTTTCTTCCAAAGAAATTTCAGCTTTTGAGATTACGCCGCAAACCCGAAAAAAACGACAGGCCGCGGGTTGAAAAAATGGTCCAAATTTAAAGGGTGTCAGATCTTCCCCAAAAACTGATAAAATGATAACAGGGTGGGTATTAATCGAGAAATTGCAGAGATTAGAAAGCATTATATTTGTTCCAAAGAAATTCCAGCTCTGGAGGTCATGCCGAAAAAAACTGATAGGCCGTGGGTTGAAAAAATGGTCAAAATTTAAAGGGCATCAGATCTTACTCAAAACCTCATAAAATGACAACAGGGTGGGTATTAATCGAGAAATTGCTGAGATTAGAAAGAATTATCTTTGTTCCAAAGAAATTTCAGCTCTGGAGGTTACCCAAAAACCAGAAAAAAACGACAGGTCGCGGGTTGAAAGAATGGTCAAAATTTAAAGGGCGTCAGATCTTCCTCAAAACCTGATAAAATGACAACGGGGTGGGTATTAATCGAGAAATTGCAGAGATTAGAAAGCATTATCTTTGTTCCAAAGAAATTTCAGCTTTTGAGATTACGCCGCAAACCCGAAAAAAACGACAGGCCGCGGGTTGAAAAAATGGTCCAAATTTAAAGGGTGTCAGATCTTCCCCATAACCTGATAAAATAACAACGGGGTGGGTATTAATCGAGAAATTGCAGAGATTAGAAAGCATTATCTTTGTTCCAAAGAAATTTCTGCTCAGGAGGCTACGCCGAAAATCCGAAAAAAACGACAGGCCGCGGGATGAGAAAATGGTCAAAATTTAAAGGGCGTCAGATCTTCCCCAAAACCTGATAAAATGACAACGGGGTGGGTATTAATCGAGAAATTGCAGAGATTAGAAAGAATGATGTTTGTTCCAAAGAAATTTCAGCTTTTGAGATTACGCCGCAAACCCGAAAAAAACGACAGACTGCGTGTTGAAAAAATGGTCAAAATTTAAAGGGCGTCAGATCTTCCCCAAGACCTGATAAAATCACAACGGGATGGGTATTAATCGAGAAATTGCAGAGATTAGAAAGAATTATCTTTGTTCCAAAGAAATTTCAGCTCCGGAGGTTACTCCAAACACCCGAAAAAAACGACAGGCCCCGGGTTGAAAAAATGGTCTAAATTTAAAGGGCGTCAGATCTTCCCCAAAACCTGATAAAATGACAACAGGGTGGGTATTAATCGAGAAATTGCAGAGATTAGAAAGAATTATCTTTGTTCCAAAGAAATTTCAGCTCCGGGGGTTATGCTGAAAAAACGACAGGCTGCGGGTTGAAAAAATGGTCTAAATTTAAAGGGCGTCAGATTGTCCCCAAAACCTGATAAAATGACAACAGGGTGGGTATTAATCGAGAAATTGCAGAGATTAGAAAGCATTATCTTTGTTCCAAAGAAATTTCAGCTCCGGAGGTTACTCCAAAAACCAGAAAAAAACGACAGGCCGCTGGTTAAAAAAATGGTCAAAATTTAAAGGGCGTCAGATCTTCCCCAAAACCTGATTAAAGGACAACGGGGTGGGTATTAATCGAGAAATTGCAGAGATTAGAAAGAATTATCTTCGTTCCAAAGAAATTTCAGCTTTTGAGATTACGCCGAAAACCCGAAAAAAACGACAGGCCGCGGGTTGAAAAAATGGTCAATATTTAAAGGGCGTCAGATCTTCCCCAAAACCTGATAAAATGACAACGGGATGGGTATTAATCGAGAAATTGCAGAGATTAGAAAGAATTATCTTTGTTCCAAAGAAATTTCAGTTCCGGAGGTTACGCCGTAAGAAAATGACAGACAGCCGGTTGAAAAAATGGTCCAAATTTAAAGGGCATCATATTTTCCCCAAAACCTGATAAAATGACAACGGGATGGGTATTAATCGAGTAATTGCAGAGATTAGAAAGCATTATCTTTGTTCCAAAGAAATTTCAGCTCCGGAGGTTACTCCAAAAACCAGAAAAAAACGACAGGCCGCTGGTTAAAAAAATGGTCAAAATTTAAAGGGCGTCAGATCTTCCCCAAAACCTGATTAAAGGACAACGGGGTGGGTATTAATCGAGAAATTGCAGAGATTAGAAAGATTTATCTTCGTTCCAAAGAAATTTCAGCTTTTGAGATTACGCCGAAAACCCGAAAAAAACGACAGGCCACGGGTTGAAAAAATGGTCAATATTTAAAGGGCGTCAGATCTTCCCCAAAACCTGATAAAATGACAACGGGATGGGTATTAATCGAGAAATTGCAGAGATTAGAAAGAATTATCTTTGTTCCAAAGAAATTTCAGTTCCGGAGGTTACGCCGTAAGAAAATGACAGACAGCCGGTTGAAAAAATGGTCAAAATTTAAAGGGCGTCAGATCGTCCCCAAAGTTTGATAAAATGACAACAGGGTTGGTATTAATCGAGAAATTGCAGAGATTAGAAAGAATTATCTTTGTTCCAAAGAAATTTCAGCTCCGGAGGTTACGCCGAAAAAAACGACAGGCTGCTGGTTGAAAAAATGGTCAAAAAATTTAAAGGGCGTCAGATCGTCCCCAAAACTTGATAAAATGACAACGGGGTTGGTATTAATCGAGAAATTGCAGAGATTAGAAAGAATTATCTTCGTTCCAAAGAAATTTCAGCTCCAGAGGTTACGCCGAAAACCCGAAAAAAACGACAGGCCACGGGTTGAAAACATGGTCAAAATTTAACCCTCACGCTACCCTCTCAGTCCTGTACACGCCGAGCGTCCTTCGGGTCAGGCCGTCCCCGATAGTCGATGCATCCCACACCCCCAGACCACAGACACCCCCCTCCTCCTCCTCCTCCTCTTCCTCCTCCTCTTCTTTCCGAGGTCCCTGCTGTCACCCCTCCCCCACAAGCATTCACACACAAACACACACACACACACGCCACCCCCACGTACGGGTGTCAATACACGCACACGCACAGCCGCAGGGTAGACCGTAGTTGCCTACGCCACGTCCGTCCCGACGCACGAAGAGTAGTAAACGAGCGCGCACCCTCTACATACGTACTTATCGCACCCTCAGCATAAAGTGCTCGTTTTAGAGTCTTTCTTGGGCGGACAACTCTGACAGCTCCGGTCGCTCTCCTCCCGGATGTTGCTCTCGCGCCGGATGTAGCTCTGGTCGCTCTCGTCGCTCTCGTACGTACGTACATACATGCATAGACGGACAGACAGGGGGTCAATCTGACCTGGTGTCCCGAGACAGCGGGGGTGGCGGCAGTGGTGGTGGACGACGACGCTCCGAGACGGGTTCGAACCCGGATCGCCGGACTCGAAGTCCGGAGCGCCAAGCGCTACGCCGCGGGGGTCGATCTGACCCGGTGTCCCGAGACGGTGGGGCGGCGGTGGAGGACGAGGACGAGGGCAGCCAGAGGGATCGGTGGAGGTCCATCAGTGGACCAGTGGACCGGTGGACCGGCGGACCGGCAGACGGCAGCAGCCGCGGGTCTATCTGACCTGTCCTCTCCCGGTGGGGAGGGTAGCGCGGAGGAAGGGTCGGAGGCGAGGATGAGATAGATAGATAGATAGATAGATAGATAGATAGATAGATAGATAGATAGACGGACAGACAGAGACCGCGGGTCTATCTGACCCGTATCGAGCCGGGGTGATGGGAGGGTAGCGTGAGGGATACATACGTAGACAGACAGACAGAGACCGCGGGTCTATCTGACCCGTATCGTTTTGGCTTCTGATTGTAATATATTGCTCTCTACACCTGCCTGAACCAAAGTTATCAAAAACTTTGTAATAGGAGGTCCGGTTTTCAAAATATTGGCCTCCAAAGTTGGTGAGTCATTTGAAGGATTATAATGGTTTTCAATGGGAGAGTCTCACCCTAGGTTTTTATTTTGGACGCTACGGCCCATAGCAATGTCGTAGAGAGATGCAACCAACACCAAATTGTTCCTCTCCTCAAGAGCTAAAAATCATATGCTGATACCCCTGACCTAAATCCAACAGGAAGTCCTCAATTTGTTCATGAAAGTCCTTGTCTCCCCTCTGTTCTAGCCAGCATGTGCAGGAAGGGGTGGGGTCTGGAGGTGACAGCAGCTCCCACACACACACACACACAGACACAGACACAAACACACACACATGCAATGGGACTTCATTCACAGTCTCCATTCAATTACATGAATACTTCTCTGTGTCTGCCTGCAGTTTCTCATATTGCCTCTGCACACTTGATTGTACACATTTAAATCTAACTTTTATTAGGTCATGTGACTCACAAGTCTTTACTTTTTTTTTTTAAAAAATGCACCTGATGAAAAGTAGAAAATTGATTCATTTTTCACACAAACTTATCAGAAGCTCTCCACACACACTTCTCCTTCAGCAGAAATTTGTCATTCTCACACTGTTGACATGTCATGTCTCGCCATGACAGGGAGCTTGCTACGACTTTACTGTACACGCTCCTGTCTGCACTGAACTCCACATGGCTGCAGAGTCACACCCCTCGCCGGGTCCCGGAGTGCGCGGTGGGGGGGGGGGGCTCATGCCCTTCCAACGCTGCTTGCAATTAACATTATGCCTGTGTTGTGCCTCTGTACTGTCATTTCCATTGAAATACATGGAAAGCTTCTGATAAGTTTGTGTGAAAAATAAATCAGTTTCTTCTCTTAATGACGTGCATTTTTAAAAAAGTAAAGACTTGTAAGGCACATGATCTGAAAAAAGTTAGATTAAAATCTGTACAATCAAGTGTGTAGAGACAATGAGAAACTGCAGGCAGACAGAGAAATAGTCTTGTATTTGAATGGACGTGACGCTGTGTGATGTGATCTCTACGGGGCATCAGTGAGGATGCTCCGGAGGTGGGGTGTCTTTGCAGGGACTTTTATTGCTGACGTCACGCTTTACAGCATAATATTGTCACACAAGTGCTTGCTCATGGGGGGAACTGTTGGGTTTCTCTTTCTGTAAATTAAAGAGCGTGGTCTAGACCTGCTCCATGTAAAAGTGCCCTGAGATGACTTTGTGTTGTGATTTGGCGCTATATAAATAAAATTGAATTGAATTGAATTGAATGAAGTGGAGTATGGGTGTGTGTGGTTCTGAATAAGGAAATCAAAACATAAGTGAATATTACTCCATGTCAAAATGTTACAACATGACTTTTTACTCCTCTCAATATTACAGAATAATCATGTAGGTATGTATATAATCTACACTTATAAACACTATAACATGTCCAAACATCAGTCATAACTACAGTACAGTGCATCATCACTGTCATTCACATTTCTGACATGTCTTACATGGCTGTCAAATGAGATGAGAAACAACATTATAACATTATAACATTATTACTACTAAGAAAAATATTCAGCTTCTCTTATAAATGCACTGAACACACAGCTGGACTAGGCAGCGGCTAACAGACTGCGGCTCATTAAAGCACATCCTATCTCTGCACACAGCATGCAACTTTAGTTAGTATTGTCATATCAGTTAGCTCCTACTCCACTGATTAACTACAATAATTAACACAAAAACAACATAACTTACAAGAGAAAAGGAAACTTACTTATCAATGGGCGCACATAGGCGCTCACTGTCCGACCACTGTGACAACACGCTGAATAAAAGGCTTAGATTAACATCTCAGTAATATTGTCTCACTTGCTCTCCTGCTCATTAACATGACAACCAAAAAGAAACTCAGGTCTGCTGCGGAGGTTTGATTGACAGGTAGGCGGGACTCATAGTTAATAACTGCAACGAAGAAAAAGCCTGCATATTAAACAATAGAGAAAGATATACAGAATATAAATGTTCTTGACAAAATCAATTTTCTACTTTTCATCACGTGCATTAAAAAAAAAAAGTAAAGCCATGTAAGCCACATGACCTGAAAGTTTGGCTGAAAGTGTACAACCAAGTGTGCATATTACAAAGTTTTTTAATAACTTTGGTTCAGGACAGTCTGGTGAGCGATACATTACAATCTGAAGCCAAAACCATGAGCGGTCACGGAGGAGATAGAATTGGCGGCGACCCCAAAATGGGCATAGTCGCGTAGAGACAAGAGGTAACAGTAAGTGGACATAGAGGAATAGTCATATATGTTAATGGTGAGTGCGCGAACTGGTAGGAGTGGTTTCTGCTAAAAGCATATAGATGTCTCCGGACCTGGTTTGACAGATGTGAGGTCAGCCCTCCCTTCCTGCCTCCTTCTCCCTGGCTGACAGGTCCCATAGACTCCCATATTAATTAAGGAAGAGATTTCAGGAGAAGAGCTGAACTGACACCCTTTTTCTCTCGCTCTGCTGTCCACATTTTTGGGTCTAGGGACTTGAAGATCACCAATATTGTGCAGAAATATCTTGTGGTGGTCCTGGTCTGCTCAGATTTCTGATAGGATTTACGGTTCCTTCACAAAAATGCCTTTTTTGACAGGCTCACAGAGCTAACATTTTTAGCTACTTTGACAAATTTACACACCAACACACACACGCACGCGTACGAGCACACAAACATGCACGGTTGCCATGGGGAGTAGAGTAAATCTCTGTGTATGTGTGTGGGATTGCGTGTGGGCGTGCCTGCGGGCGTGCGTGTGAGTGTCCCGGTGTGTGCAAAGCTATATGCACTGAGCTGAGTGCGCTAGCTAATCTGCCTGAATCAGAAGGCGCTGCACCAACCACAAAGTCATCAGTCATCTGATTGAGGTAAGTGAATATTTTTTTCTTCAACTTTGTTATCTTAGTAGCATTAGCCTACATTATTCTTGAATCTAGACATTATTCTCTCATATTTTTGGGAATAAATTATTAATATGTACAAAAATATACAGTCGGTGCTGAGCAAGAACACTATACATATAGCTGAACTGTGACCCAGTGTGCTGTCAAAGTCCATTAAAGTGCTGTGTTTGCTTCTGTCACGTTCAGAGTGATGTTAAAAGTGTTTGAGGACATCATTAATATGATTTGTATCGAGTTAGACGTCTCTGTTTAAAAGTAAGGTCCGTTTTAACCGAAAATAGCCGCGCTGTATAGCAGCGCCAGACTCCTTTGAAAAAACACACATTTAAGATGGTAAGGTAACGGGAGGTGCTGCTGTAGCACAGCTAGCTGCTTAGTCTCTGTGTGTGACTGGGTGAGTTTCAGCGGTTGAAGAAGTTATCAGATCCCTTCGTGAAGCAAAGTACCTCACATTAACGCCAAAAAAGAGACTGTGTGGTAGATCTGTGCTCTGCTAAGTAAATTTAGTCTTTCTGTCAAAGGAGTCTGGTGTATTTGAACGGCAGTGGGGCTCACTGGCCAAACAGGTAGATGATATCACAGATTAAAACCGACCTTCGTGCTGTAAATACTGTTAGTGTAGTAACATAATGCTGTTGGTTGATGAAATATTCAGACTATTTTATGACAAAGAAAAGTCCACTATGAGAAATCCTATTTGGGTGAGATTAAAAAAAAAACAAAAAAAAAAACCTTCTTTTACTGTTCATATAAACACCAGACTTAAAATTACACACCCGGAGAACTACGTATATATTGTTTCATATCTATATTATACTATCTAGTGGACTATATACATACAGTTAAGCCTGAAATGCTTCATACCCCTTGCGCGAATTTTGTCTTAAAGTTACTTTTATTCAAGCATATTATTTTGACTGGAAAATAAAAGCTGATAAATATTTATTTCCACAATGATGCCTCTTTTACATCGTCTTATTATCTTCTGATAGATGCCTGTGTCATTTCACATCAAGAAAAAACTTGCTGGTTGAATATATATATATATATATATATATATATATATATTAAGGAGCATTTATAAATGTATCCATGTGGATGAGTTTGATTTGAGTTAATTCATGCTACCATAATGTTGTCTGTCTTACTGATTTCTTTGTTTTTGTGTATTTTCAGAGAACATGCAAGACAATCACCCTGCAGCCAAATTTCCCCTCTGTCTGTCCTGTAAGAGACATCCCACTTCTGCTGCTCCTCCTAAAGTTTCTTTCATTTTGTCCATGTAAAAGGTTTTTATGGGGCAGTTTCTCTAATCACATTTGAGGGTGAAAGGGCAGATTGTCATATAAATAAACACATGAAAAACAACTGTTGGTCTAAGGTGTGTTCTGTTTCAATATTTGAAATGTATTAAGAAATGTATTCATAATGTACAGATGTGCTCCTGGTGATGTAGAAAACCCATAAATTATATTTATTATGTACATGTTGTGACTCCACATCATGACTTAAAAGTCAATGTAATATATGGTATTATTAGAATTATATATATATTTATATATATTTTCATGTTTCAAACCCACTAAGTGTAATTATTGATCAGCACTAATAATTAACGGCCATACCACTGAAATCATAACAGAGCATCAATGACACAAATACCATCAGTTCCTCCCTGATAAGTGTTCCCCATCAGCTGCTGGGGCTCCCTCACACATGACCCACCGGCACCGGCCCGTGTCACTCTCAAAATTTCTGCTGCAGGAATTTTCTAGTTAATATTATTATGATTATGATTATGATTATTATTATTATTATTATGACAGGGCAACCATTTATTCTGGTTTACTTGCACTTTTAGGACTTTTATTTCGTAGCTTGTTTACGTGAGTGGTGGAGCCGGATCTGACGTCATCTCTGTACACCAGCTGATCGAAGATCAGACCCGTCACTATTGTTATTTTCCAGTGTTATGAATATCTGGGACTGCAACAGCAGTCCTGGTCAGTTCGGAACCAGAACCCGCTGCTGGCTCCGCGGGAAACTGCAGTGCGTGCAGCTGACACGTCAGCTTTTTCTAAGTCTGTTTGTTTTGGTTGATACATCACCAAGGCCTACCTGCGATGCTAAGCTAATCTGCTAGCTGTCATAGCCAGCAGGATTGATGCTTTTGAGACTGCTGGTCAGGGAACATCTTCCCAGACACACTCGACCAAACGATGAAGGTCTGATATATATACCGTTGTTTTATATTAAGCTAATATCCCTCGAACTGTTTACGGAGAGAAAGAAACTGAAAGCTTATGTCTGTCAGTCTGTCCAGTGGTCACAGACACCATCTGCCAGTGAAACCTGCCATCAGCGCTCTCGTCGAGCTATAAGATGTGGTTGAAACTGTTCTTCTTGCTCCTGTATTTCATACTGTTGTTTATGCTAGCCAGGATTTTTGAAGCGGTCGTTTGGTATGAGACTGGTATATTCGCTACTCAGCTTGTGGACCCAGTTACTCTCAGTTATAAGAAGTTAAAGACCATCCTGGAGTGTCGTGGGCTGGGATACTCTGGACTGGCTGAGAAGAAGGATGTGAGCGAGCTGGTAGAGAAATCAGGTAACTATTCAAATTCAGCGTGCTGAAACACAGAGCCTAAAGAACAAAAGAATATACAGCCTGAATACTGTCTAGACTGTGCGTCTCTAGAAATAACTTACAGAAGCAGTACTTCTAGTTTTGGAAGGAAATATATGAATTTATGACTTTAGAATATAGTTTGGGTAAATAAGTCATAAGTCCTTTTCAAATCAAGGCACTTTTTTATCGTTCCACAGGAGAGTTGACACAGGGGGAGCTGTACTCAGCCATCAAGAAAGAGAAGGAGCAGACAGAAGCAGGAGATGCCGGCACCACACACTTCAGTGCAGAGATGCACTTCTATGAATTAGTGGAGGACACAAAAGATGGGATCTGGTTGGTTCAGGTAAAAGCACTCCATAACAAACCTGTAGTCGGGGTGAATGATGGGGTACGACAATGATTCTGCTACATTAAAATCAATTTGTATCTATTCAGATACACTGAATTTTTCCATGTTCATCCTGTACATCACAAAATGGTATGCTACTTTGGTTTTCTCTTGGAAGCAAAAATACAAAAACATTGTATTTGGAATGCTGTTGGATTGCTTCACGACAGTGATTTGCAAGTGCAGCTTACAGATCAGATTGTATTAACGTAAAAAGTGGAGTAGATAAAAATGTCTCTGCTGTCCTCTGTTTTTTCCACCTCAGCCTGTTGGTGTCGCAAAGCTGCTCTCTGTAGTGCAAGCACTTCACAGCACATGTGAAGCAGTGTGGCACAGCAGTGCGAGTTCTGACACCCTCAGGGGCAAAATACATAAATTATTTCACCTCTGTAAAGTCTAGGACACACATGACGACTGGTGAGCTGATTAAGAATGTGATTTGGGCATGGCGACGGGTGGGACCAAGTTGGAGAAGGTCAAAGCCAATCCATCTGCTGACTGTCAAAGTTGGTGTTGACAGTCAGCAGATGGAAATTGTATAGTGTGTGATATGTAAAGATCTAGTGATTGCCAGTGTTTTTCATGAGGATTTTTCAAAACATGTTTGATATTTAGGGCCTGAGCAGTGGAACAGTGCAAAGGCACTATTGTTCCCTGTCCTTTACTTTCTTATTCCACAACTTCAACCCTGAATTTGACCCCCTAAACATGCTCGGAAAACTCACCAAATTTGCACATGAAGGCCGGCGAAAAAATTCTCACATTCTTACACATTTCAATCGTAATTTTATCAGGTCATGTGGGTTAAAAGTTATTACTTTTCTACACCTCAGAAGCAGAGGAGGTGCCTGCAGCTCCTTCAGCTCACTGACACATGCACTGAGGCTGCCTGGTGGGTCATATAGTGTGTAACCGTTACTGGTGACTGGGGGTTTGGTAATTGGTACATGTGACTGGGTGTGTGGAAGGTCACTTTAATTTTAAACGTCTGGATTATGCACTTTAATAATTGCACATGACACTTTAATGATGGAAGCACTTTGACATTTTTGCACATTTGTCTTTTGCACAGTTGTATTGGAAACCTTGTGATTTGATTTAAAGGATGTCTTCCATCACAGGAAGAGTACAGCTGAATTCCTGGAGGGGTGACAGGAAGTAGAGAAACAATGTGTGAATCTTCTAAATTATTGATTGTTCAAATGATGTGTAGGTAATAACATGGATGTTCTTTAAACAAAAAGAGTGCTAAATTAAAGTAGTGTGTATGTACATAAGCAGTCTCTCTTACCTGTCCTTTCTTTATCTGCTCCAGGTGTTCGGTCAAAAGAGTCCCCCATGGTACGAACACCATTTTAAAGGTTCCGGGAGAGACCAATTGAGGATAGGAAAGGGGGGGGGGTTCTTTTGTAGTGGGTTTGTAATGTTTGTATTTTGGATTTAGGTTTGTGTTTGTTTGGTGTTGTAAATATTACTTTATTGGTAAAGCATGGGGGTTATGGGAAGAAAAATAAATTGTCTATTGTGTTAAACATAGAGATAATGTATTTTTAGTTCACCTGTGGATGGAGCTGTCCAATTAGGCATGCCAGTGACAAAGTATAAAAGGCGCCATTTTCCATCTGTTCAGGTTGTTGCTGGTTGCTGGTGTTAGTCAGTCGCCATCATGGTGCCATAGCTGTTCTTGCTTCGTTTTGTTATTTTGACTCTTTCTTTTGTAAATAAATGACAAAATATGGTGCACCAGACCAACCTCTCTTGAACATCTTTTCACTGCGTACTCCAGCCGCACATGGTCATTCTAACACAGTGCTGGTGATAAATAGTCATAACTACATTTTGCAGCTCTGTACTGCTGTTTTTCCTTTATTATATCCCCAGCACCTAGCACTTTGATCGCTCTCCATTGAAATATATGACTGTTCCTCTGGGGTCACTTGCTGTTACTTCTTTTCTCTACAGAACAAATTGTGCCTTCACTCACACTCCATTCAAATACATGAGTATTTCTCTGTATCTGCCTGCAGTTTCTCATTGTCTCTGCACACTTGATAGTACACATTCATTCAAACTTCTATCAGGTCATGTGGGTCAAAAGTCTTTACTTTTCTAAAAGTGCACTTTATTATATATAATTATTAGAAGCTTTCAGTGTATTAAATTAAATGACAGTACAGGGGCACAAAACTTGCATAATGTTGATGACACTGGTGTGAGCCAGACACACATCTCACTCTGCAGAAAATTGTCAATTTCACACCATTGACATCTGATGTTTCACTGTGACAGAGGAAGTTGCTTGTACATGCTCCTATCTGCACTTCACATGGCTGTCGAGTCACACCCCTTTGCCCGGGTGTGGAGACATACACGCGAGTGTGACAGACACCCTCGGACAGTGCCACGTCCCGGCGTGCACGTGGGACGAAGGCCCGTCCAACGCTGCTTGCAGCTTTAATTAAAGCGCCGCCGTCCGCGAGCGTCCATCACACTCTCGTAGATGTCTCCGGTTCCAAACTGACGGATGTGACTGGGCAGCCATGTAAAGTGCAGTGCAGATAGGAGCATGTACAGTAAAGTTATAGCAACTCCCCCTGTCCCAGCGAAACATGAAATCTCAGTGGTGTGAGGATAACAATTTGAGACATTTGTGTGGCTCACACTACTGTAAGGGAAAGTAAACAAATTTTGGACTCTATACTGTAATTTCAATTAAGTTGTGATGAGTTTGTGTGTAAAAGAAATTAATTTCCTAATGTTTATCAAGTGCATTTCTAGGAAAGTAAAGACTTTTAACCCACATGACCTCATTAAAGTGTGATTAAAATGTGTACAAAATGAAATCTCAACAGTGTGAGAATCACAAATTTCTGCAGTGATATGTGTGTCTGGCTCACAGCAGTGTCCTCAAAATTATGCAAGTTTTGTGCCCCTGTACTGTCATTTAAATTAATGCATTGAAAGCTCCTGATAAGTTTGTGTGTAATCAATGTGAAATCAATTTCCTAATTTTCATCAAGTGCATTTGTAGAAAAGTAAAGACTTTTAATCCACATGGCCTGATAAAAGTTTGTTTGAAATTTGTGCTATGCAGTGTGCAGAGACAATGAGAAACTGCAATCAGACACAGAGAAATACTTGTATTTGAATGGAGAGTGTGAGCATGTGTGGTTTGTTGTGTAGAGACAAGAAGTAACAGCAAGTGGACACAGAAGAATAGTCATATATTTCAATGGAGAGTGATCAAAGTTCTAGGTGCTGGGGATATAATAAAGGGAAAAATGCAGTACAAAGCCTCAAAATGTAGTTATGTTTATTTATCTAGAGCACTGTATTACTAATCAGGCAGCCTCATAAGAAAGTAAAGACTTGTACAAAATGAAATCTCAACGGTGTGAGAATGACATATTTCTGCAGAGTGAGACGTGTGTCTGGCTCACAGCAGTGTCATCAACATTATGCAAGTGCTGTGCCCCTTTACTGTCAATGAAATTGATACATTGAAAGCTTCTAATAAGTTTGTGTGTAAAATAAATCAATTTTCTACTTTTCATCAAGTGCATTTTTAGAAAAGTAAAGACTTGTAAGCCACATGACCTGATTGAAATGTGTACTATCAAGTGTGCAGAGACAATGAGAAGCGGCAGGCAGATACAGAGAAATACTCATGTATTTGAATGGAGAGTGTGAGTGAAGGCACAATTTGTTGTGTAGAGAAAAGTAACAAACAAGCGGACACAGAGGAATAGCCATATATTTCAATGGAGAGTGATCAAAGTGCTAGGTGCTGGGGATATCATAAAGGAAAAACTGCAGTACAGAGCTGCAAAATGTAGTTATGACTATTTATCACCAGCACTGTATGACCCACCAGGCAGCCTCAGTGCATGTGTCAGTGAGCTGAAGGAGCTGTAGGCCCCTCCCCCGGTTCTGAGGTGTAGAGCCAGAGATGAGAGAACTCTTCTTGTGGAAATAATTACACATAGCCTATGACTTTGGCATAATCGCACTTAAAATATCCCATTTTTGTAGGAATTTTTGTCGCAAATCCAGTAATGCAGGGTTGAAAGTGGTCAGACTTTTAGTTTAGATGGCAGCCGACAATTAGGTGACATAGGCCCTGCTCAGAAATGTCCTCCCCATTGGATTGCATTGTAAGTTGAAATGTCGCACAGCAACTTTAAGGTCTCATAGAATCTAAACCGTACAAGTTATAACAAAGTTTTTAATAACTTTTGTTCAGCACGGTCTCGTGAGTGACGTATGAAAATCTGACGCCAATAACACGTACGCCCTATAAAGAGATAGAATTTGTGTGGAGTCCAGAATTTGCCAAAAATTGGATTTTCATGAGAGTATTGAGGGTATCCTGTTGGATTTAGGTCGGGGGTGTAGGCATATGATTTGTGGGTCTGTAGTAGACGAAGAATTTAGTGTTGGTTCCATCTCTCTATGACATTCCTATGGGCCGTTGCGGCTGAAATAGACATGTAGGTGGCGCTATAGAGTACTTTCTGGGCGGGGGGGATTTTTACATATTATCAAATTTCTGCAGAGACGTGTGTCTGGCTCACAGCAGTGTCATTAACATTATGCAAGTTTTGTGTCCCTGCACTGTCATTTAAATAAATACACTGAAAGCTTCTGATAAGTTTGTGTGTAAAATAAATACATTTTCTACTTTTCATCATGTGCATTTTTAGAACATATGATGAACTTATGATGAGTTAAAGTGTGAAAGATGAGGTGAAAAGAAATGAGTATCCTAATTTTCCTCAAGTCCATGTTAGGAAAAGTAAATACTTCTAACTCACGTCACCGGATAAAAGTGAGATTGAAATGTGTTTGTTTGTTTGTTTGTTTGTTTGTTTATTTGACAGGGACAGTGCACATTCATAAAACATTTCTGTAAAGAGTCTATTTTTCATCTGTAGTCCCTGGACAGATGTTAGAATGTCACCCTAAAAACAGAATAGAATATGATATGCAAAAGACATTAAAATGTTATTAAGTTATTGAGGTCATCCACAAAGATGCAGAACAATCAACGAAAAGCAGAGAGAAGAACATACACAATGAAAAAAACAAAAAAAACCCACATCATTCAGGACGTTCCCAAAACATTCAACACAGAGATTCATAATAAAAGCCATGCTAGACAACAAATACATAAAAGCAAACCCACAATAAGACATGCACAATGGTAGACAGAAGCAGTACTTCTAGCAAGATAGTGACAGGTGACAGAAAACAGCAAGGGGAGTTCAACACAGACAGACTGAGGACAGCAAAGTGCGACTAAGTCTTAGTGCTGACAAAGCTGAGCTATCCAGTTTTGTAGAAACAATGATAAACTGCAGGCAAACACAGAGAAATACTCTTGTATTTGAATGGAGAGTGTGAGTGAAGGCACAATTTGTAATGTAGAGACAAGAAGTAACAGCAAGTGGACACAGAGGAATAGTCATATATTTCAATGGAGAGTGATCAAAGGGCTAGGTGCTGGGGATATAATAAAGGAAACACTGCAGTACTAAGCTCCAAAATGTAGTTATCCCTATTTATCTACAGCACTATATTACTAATCAGGCAGCCTCAGTGCATGCCAGTGAGCTGAAGGAGCTGGAAGCAGTTATTCTCCTATGTAAAGAAGTGCATATAGGCCATGACTTTTGGTCAAATTGGACTGAAAATATATGTGTTTTGTAGGAATATTTGTCACGAGTCCACTTATACAGTTTTAAATTACAGTGCAGGGGCACAAAACTTGCATAATGTTAATGACACTGATGTGAGCCAGACACAAGTCTCTTCAGAAATTTGATAATATGTAAAAATTATCCCCCCCCCGCCCAGAAAGTACTCTATAGTGCCACCTACATGTCTTTTTCAGCCGCTACGGCCCATGGGAATGTCATAGAGAGATGGAACCAACACTAAATTGTTCATGTCCTCCAGCCATACAAATCATACACTGACACCCCAGACCTAAATCCAACAGGAAATCTGCAGAACGCACATAAAAGTCAGATTTTTTAGAAATTTCCGGGTCCAAACAAAATCTAGGGTGTTCATGTCATTGGCTTCAAATTTTAATACATCACTCAGGAGACTGTGCTGAACAAAAGTTGTTAAAAACTTTGTAATAACTTGTACTGTTTAGATTTTATCGCCCTTTAAAGTCACTGAGTGAAATTCAACGTATAATGCGTTTGAATGGGAGAGGCATTCCCTGAGCATGCCCACACTCTCTCAATCAAAGGCTGCCGTCTAAATTATAAGTCACACGACTTTCAAACCTGTATCGGTGGACTCATGACGAAAAATCCTACAAAACACAGATATTTTCAGTCATGTTACCTAGTTCTTTACAAAAGAGAAGGACTCTTCTCTCCTCTCTCTTGCTCTTCCAGCATGCAGAAGGGGAGGAGTCAACAGCTGACTGCAGCTCAAAGGGACACATGCAGTGAGGCTGCCTGATTAGTAAGACAGTGCTGTAGAAAAATAGACCTAACTACATTTTAAAACTTTGTACTGCAGTTTTTCCTTTATTATATCCCCAGCACCTCGATTGAAATTTATGACTATTCCTCTGTATCCGCTTGCTGTTACTTCTTGTCTCTACACAACAAATTGTGCCTTCACTCACACTTTCCTTTCAAATACAAGAGTATTTTGTCTGTGTCTTGACTATAATGTGTCGCACTTCCATGACACTTACCCTTACTCTTTCAAATAGCTGCTCAAAAACCTGATCTCACACACACACCTACTCTCTCTAGGAATTGTGACCATTTATTTGTTTGTGTCATGTTAACTTGCCTGGTGCTACTTTCCAATTTTTGAGTAAACCTGAATCAACACACATCAGTTCCTTAGAAACTTGAACGTCTCCATAGTAAACTGCATGGTTTGCCTAAAACTGCATGAGATTAGCATAATCACATGTTTGTGAAGGGGAGACTCATGGAAATCCATAGAACTCATTTTCATTCAGATAACTTGAGGTGAGAGGTCAAGGGACCCCTTTTGAAATGGCCATGCCAATTTTTCACTCACCAAAATTTAGCTTAGATTTTAAGCATTATTTAGCCCCCTTCCTGGCAAGCTAACATGACATGGTTGGATGGTCAGCCTTAGGTCTTCTAGTTTCATGTTTTCAGTATCTTAACTAGTTTAAAATTGAGCCAGGCTCTGAAAGATGTCAGCCAGTGGCACAGACACCCTGTGGGTCTCTGAGGGTTAATAAATATTATCTAAAAAATGTATTAATCCTCTTGCACTAAATATATAAGAAATGTTATTATCTATGTACATGAATCTCACCTAAATAAGCTGTATTTACTTAAATTAAATCACTAATTACCTAAGGAAGAAAGCTTAATGACAAGTCTTCAAGAATGAACTTAGATATAATTTGCTTCAGTTTTAGATTCTTTGTCGAGCTTGTCAAGAGTCAGGTTTATTATATATACATATAGAGATTCCCTCTTTTGGTTTTTGTGGAACATTCCTTGTCAATCTGCGTTGTGACAGAGTCAGGGATCAATAAACATGTCAGCAGCACCAACAATGGCAGAAGACCTTGAAAACAAGTTAATAGACCAAGTTCGCAGTTACCTGCATCTGTACGATGTGTCATTGCATAGTAACAAATATGTTTGACGTTCTTGATTTAGGGTCCTTACATACCATCAATAGTAACCTTCTCATGTTTATTGTTTACATCATGCGAACCTAGATGTTGCATTCATATCCTTACTTGTGTGACCTCTAGTGGAATCCTCCAGTAACACGGAAAGTGCATATGCAAGTATGTGAACAATTCTGTTCATGATGCAGCTAGGTGTCTACACAGATGTGTGATCTCCAGCCTCAAGTATCTGAATTGAATTCTCATGTTGTCTTCACTCTCTCACCATGTCATGTCCCTTTTGTATACCTGCAGGTTATTGCCCAGAACCGGGAAGCTCTGCTCAGTCAGTCTAACTGGGGGAAGATGGTGCAGAAAGTGTCTCAGTTTGGAATCAGGACTGGAACGTTTAACTGCTCTAATGACTACAGGTAGGAACTGCGGACTGCAGTTTTATTTATATCAAGGCAGGCCATAGGGTAGGTATTAACTATAAGTCTGCCAAATTTATTTATAAATACAGTACCAGTTAAAAGTTTGGACACACATACTCATTCAAGTGTTTGTCTCCAGTACTGGAGACATCAAAACTATGAAAAAGCACATATGAATTACATAGTAAAGAAGAAAGTGTTAAACAAACAGACATATATTTTAATATGTTTTAGATTCTTGAAAGTAGCCACATTTTGCTTAAATGATGTGTTAGCTTTGCACACTCTTGGCATTCTCTCAAACAGCTTCATAGTAGGGTAGAGGGAGTCCCACATAAAGGAGTTTCCACATATGCTGAGCATTTGTTAGCTGCTTTTTCTTCACTCTGCGGTCCAACTCATCCCAAACCATCTCAGTTGACTTTAGGTCAGCTTTTTGTGGAGGCCAGGTCATCTCATACAGCACAAATGTAAATCTACATCATCTAAAGTGGAACCTGCTCAGAAAAAACACCAGAACCCAAAAGGACTAGTGCTAACGGCAGTGCCAGTGATGTCAACATTAACAGTGTTAATCCTCAAGATTCTTAGACAGGTAATTGTAAAAGCAGTTCAGAGACAAGTTTCAGGCTAACTGGCTCAGAGTATATCTGTGGCTTGAACTTAACAACAGTGAAATGAGCGGCTTGATTTGTAAAATGTACAATGCTGCGCCTTTTACCAGCTGATGTTACAAAATGTCAACTTAAAGTCGTCACACACAGATGGTGTTTCTCATACAGCAGCCTTGAAGAGAAACCGTGAAGCAGATAAGCAAAGAATTTGATGGCTAATGCTGTTGGAGGTGCACAGCTGCAGAATGAGAAGGAAATGAATGAGTTTCTTAAAATCACCTACCTCATAACATAAAACAAATTGGCTAATTCAAAATTTGGTCATCTGGTTAAATTCATGAAATAGATGGAGTGCACTAAGTGCACTAAGAGAGGAAAAGGAGAAAGAGACAACAAATTACAGCAATGTATATAATTCAGAGAATCTCTGATGCCAAGTCAGCAAAGACTGATGTCATGTGAATGTGTATTCAGTACACAAAACAAGATTAAAACAAAATTCATAAATTCACTGAGTAATACAACCCTCACCAATCTGATGCTCTTTTCAGAGCTTGGCCCCCCCCAAGAGCATTTAGATTTTTTTTTTTTTAAGTCGTTATTAAGTGGAAAGAGATGAAGCAGAAGAGACAGTGTACAGGGAAAGTATAGAGGTTGGAGACAAGAGAGAAGAGGGAGCCACCAAAAGAAAGTCTAGGGACACTGATGAAGGTCATAGCATAACTACGAGAGGAGAAGGAGAAATAAACAAAAAATTACGGCAATGTATATAGTTCAGAGAATCAGAGGAGAGTGACAAAATGCAATCTGAGGTAAGAATAGGACAAGGTAAGACCCATAAGTAGTACTCCCCCACAAAGTGCATAAATCCTCCCTATATTAAGCATTTAAGGGGGGAATTTCCCCCATTTTGAATAGTGAATTTCAGGCCCTGAATAGTGTGCAAAGCTGTCATCAAGGCAAACAGTGTCTTAAAAAATGTTATTTACTACATGATTCCATTTATGTCATAGTTTTGATGTCTTCAGTATTTGCGGTACAGATTTCCCTGAATATTGATCCCTGCTCCCATTCACACATGACGCCATGCAGGAAATGTTCCTGAACATTTCAGGGATAGACTGCATGTGTGAAAGGGGCTTAAGAGTGCTGGCAAGTGCTTTGTTGAGTTGGGCCCAAGACACAGAGAAGGCTCATCAAAACCACTGCCCTCTTTATCTGTACTCCCACACTCAACACAGCCCTCCAAAGTAAGCTATATTCATTCACCTCTGTCTATAACATCACCAGCTGACATAATCAGTTCACACATGCTAGCTAAAAATAACCAGATAACATGTTAAATAAATAGCATATTGCCATTAGTGGTGGCATGTTTCTCAATCCACTGAGCATCAGAAAAGTTTTGCTCTTTTTTACTTTTTCACTTGTTGTGTTGTGCTGCCATAGTGCATTTGTTAGGCCAACAGCAAAAAACTAAAATGAGAGCTGACTCTATATACTTCAACTGTTAAGCCTAATCAGCCATATATCTGACAACAGCCTTCACCCCAAACTACCCCTTAATTCCTCTACGAGCTGTACCTGCAGGCAGTGAATCAGTTCACATTAGCAAAAGAGGAAGGATGAATTTCTTAATGCCAAGAGGACGCACTATCCCTTGTTAGTTTAATCAATGAATCAGTCTTATATTGATCGATTGAATTGTTTATTTAAGTGTCATAAAGTATTAATTTACTTGGATGAAATGCCCTGTTATGATGGATACAATATTCTGTCTTAGCTGCTGTCACTAAAACAGAAATTTCCATATTAAAAAGCCAACTCAACACATCAACATCGGATAAACAAAACAGATAAGGGTTTTTCAATTCCATCTTTTCAAACAATTCCTCAAGTCATTATATAGAGGGCAATGAAATACAAAATTAAATTCATCCTCAACAACACCTGGGTCACAAAAAACACATAAACGTTCCTCTTTTGGAATACCTATCTGCCTATCTCAATTGCCAAAGGTGAAGTACCAGTTCATAACGGAGCACACAGGGGCCTTTGCCTTCTCTGTGAGTTTAGCTTTATAAACTTAGCACTAAAAGTAAGGAAATTTTGTATTTGGTAGATTTCTTTGTTGTAACAATGCTTTTACTGTTGGAAAGCCTGTTTATTTCCCTTTTTAAATGGTGCCACATTTGCATTTGTGGGATGAGCAGCAGAGCTGAATATGTGGGTTGTGCACATGAAAACTTTGCCAATGCCAATTATTTCACTGTCGCTATTGACCCCTGATAGGCAGGCCCTGTGAGCATGGGCCCTTCTACAGTGGTCAGTTGGTGTCTGCTCCAAGAATCGACATGACTGATCTGGATAGGGCCCATGCAATTGGGCTACTTCAAGCTGGTGTTACGCAAAACCAAATCGCGGCATTATTTGGAGTGAGCACTAGTACCATCTCCAAAGTGAAGTCTCTGACATCCTCCATATAATGGGGCACGCTATGCCCCATATAATGGGGGATGTCAGAGCCGGCTCTACCCGATTTTAGTTTTTCGCAATCTCTTCTGCTTAAGGACAGCCTCTACGTTCATTTTCTCGTACATCTCGTTGGCACACACTTGAGCGGAAGAAAACCCACTGTCTTTGTAGGCTACAAGGGAGGCTTCAGTTTTTTTTAGAAGCTGCAACATCCATTTCCATATTGACTGACTGCATTAATTTGCTGACATGTTGAATCTTAGTCAGGATGTCATGCCACACCACAGTGCAGATTGAAAATCAGCAACATGCTGCTTCAATACTGCATCAAACTTTGCCAAGAGCTCTACTTCTTTCAGGAAGTTGCCATTATTCGGTTCATGAAGTTTTTCTGTGGTTCCCCTGAGAGCAACATTTCGCTCTGCCAGTGACTGTATGATGGCCACTAACCTGGTCAGGACTTCACGCCACCTCTTCCTTTCAGCTTCTATTAGTGCCATCTCAACTCTGTCTATTGTTTGGCCCTTGTCGAGATGAGTTTCAAATTCTTTCCATGAGGCCATGTGCTTCAAATGATCTGGACTGTTCTCATGAGCTTTTAGTATGTTGTTGCAATTTTTCCAGTCATTTAGTCCGTCAGTGATTAGTTTGTATGTTTTCTGTGAAAAGAGCTTGCAACAGAAACAGTATAAACTGTTGTTTTCAATGGAATATACTATCCAACTCCTCTTCATTCTATCTCCATTGGTTAACTGTCTATAGAAGGAGTGGTGATGGCAACTTCTCCCGTCTTCTTTTTTTGGAAATTCAAGGTCTGGTATTAGCTGATATGGGTCTCTGTGGACGAACTCCACCCTCACCTTATCAGACAGAGATGGCCAGTCAGCAGGGTCTAAAGGTGCTGCCTTGAGAGTCTCACATACTTCAAGATGTGTTGACACTAGGGTGTCCTCAGGGTGTTGAATAGTGCATGTTGTGCTTGTTCCTTCACCTGCAAGAAAATCAAACATATATGCAAATATAAATATTAGTCCTTCAGTTTTAGTACGGTCGCAAAATGATTTACAAATTACAGAGCATGAGGAAATAAACATGCCTGAATCATGAATTATGAATAAGAGTAGTATTGTTCAGTAATGTCACTGCAGCTGTAGCAAGCAATTCCAGAACTCACCTGCTTCATGTTGAAATTCAGGGGTGGGTGTTGTGGTGGTAACATTAGTAGAGCTGCTGCTGCTGCATGAGGCCTGACTTGTAGCTGTATTCAAACATAGAAGACATTCATACTGTAACACTACCGCATTAAGTTTGCTGTCATTTCACTTGATACTTCATTTAAACACACTTTATTTTATTTGAGTAATGACATACCATTAAACATCAACAACAACAATGCAGTGTCCACAAACAAACTAACATACTTAAAAGAGTGGTGTTTGTGTGGATGTATCAGAAGGCCCCTCTCCAGCAGCTGTTTGAGGCCTCTGTAGATATTTCCTGAGTGCATCTAAACAGATATAGAGAGTAGATATATTTATTACTATACCAGCAAGAATAAATAAACAAACACAACTACTACAGCTGGCATTTTCATCACTTTACTTGACAACTGTCTGAATTTCTGCATAAAGTCAAACATGAAGTAGGTACAGTAGGAGGAGGAGAACTAAGCAGCAGAAGCAACAGTGACAGTGTTTTTAGCTATATTTAAAAAAAAAATGAAGCCAGATATACGACACAAGTGCGCTTATCAGCCCATCTCCAGCTGATGGAGATGCAAACAGGCGTTTGGCCTCTATTTTGAACCGTCTCATTATTTTATCAACCAGCTGCTATCAGTGTTATTTTAATTTTTAGCATGTTAAGTCAGCGTTGGCCGTGCCCAAAAGTCCTTCTCTGCTGTGGGTGTCGGTTCAACATAGCTAGCAAGCTAGCGCAAAACAGCTTCACACAAAACGAAATTAAAAAAATTAAAAAAGATGGCAAGATGTTACCTTTGTGTTGTAATTTCTTCTTCTCCTTCTCCTTTCTCCTCTTTCTGTTTTGAGCACCGGAGGGCTTGGATGGTCTTTTCATTTCAGAAACCTGTCATCACATCACCTGTCTGTCTGCCTGTCTGTCTGTCACTCACTTGACTTGAATTGAGACTGACCTCTCCGCACAAGGTCCGACCGCACGGGCGCATCCAACAACAACACGTGGCCATGACCACATACACAATTTAGAAACATATTTGTCATTGTTTATTTATTTGTTTTTTTTCTACACAGAAAACACTGTGTGGGGGCGCTGTACCAGGCATAAATCATCACCATCATCATTATTATCATTATACTGTTTTCCAATTGGCGGCGCCCCTCCAGCAGATGGGGCCCTAGGCGACTGCCTATGTCGCCTATGCCTAGAGCTGGCCCTGGGGGATGTCGAAGAAGTGGGAGTTCCATGAAGGCCATTTCCTCAACCTGTCAGCACTTGAGATTTGCAGTCAAGGTTTGCAGGATGATATGGCCAATGACTCTGCCTAGACAATCCGGAACATACTGCATACAGCCAATCTCCAGTCTCATAGGGCTGCCAGGAGGTCTGGAATGACTGCCCTTCAGTGTCTTCACTGTCAGGCCAATTTGCGCTGGTGTCGGCAACATGTGCACTGGAACCTGAACATGTGGAGGA
This sequence comes from Euthynnus affinis, assembly GCA_029490765.1. Classification (NCBI taxonomy): domain Eukaryota; kingdom Metazoa; phylum Chordata; class Actinopteri; order Scombriformes; family Scombridae; genus Euthynnus; species Euthynnus affinis. The sequence goes on from CM055846.1 coordinate 33,564,732, forward strand.
ACATTATGTTCAGCGATGAGTCCACATACTGCCTACAGTTGGATCGTAGGGTTAAATTGTGGAGAAGGCATGGAGAACGCTATTCTGATTGCTGCACTGAGAAACTATCTCCAGAATTGACCCAGCAGTCTTGACCTCAACCCCACTGAACACTTGTGGAATCAGCTTGGGCGTGCTGTTCGTGCCAGAGTGACCAACACAACCACATTGGCTGACTTGCAACAAATGCTGGTTTAAGAATGGAATGGCATCCCACATCAGTGTTTGACCAGGCTGGTGACCAGCATGTGGAGGAAGTGCCAGGCTGTTGTGGCTGTGTTTAGTTCTTCCACATGCTACTCAGCCTCTTGTTTGCTAAATGTTTTTTCAAACTTCAATCATCCAATTCACCAAACACCAAACAAGAGTCAATAGCAGAATAAGCTGTTGGGCATTGGCAGGGAATATTTGGCAAATTTTTCATGGGCACGACCACATACTGCTGCTCAACCCATAAATGCATGTTCCTTACAAATGTGGCACCATTTAAAAGGGAAATAAACAGGCCTTCCAACAGTATAAGATTTATTGCCAAGAAGCATTGTTACAACAAAGAAATAATCTACCAAACACAAATTTCCTTACTTTTTGTGCAAAGTTTATATGGTTCAATATCATATTTGTCTTTGATTTGAATGTAGTTTCTAAGCTTTGGCTTCTTACAAATGTCTAACCCTAACCCTTCCATTGTTTCTTATAAATCTTTAATATTTTTTGTTTAACTGCATTTATATTACACTGCAAGTTATTCCTGAAAATAAAATTCAAATCAGAAAGAGAAAATATTGCAGAAACCTCTTGATCAAGGATAATTGTTTGTTTGAACCCAATTAGATCTTTCTGGCAAGTCTTTCCACTGGCATCTGAATAAGGCTGTTCCACAACCTCACCATTTCAGCTCTCTGCTTTACAAGAAATGACTCCCATCCCATGTCACCTTCAACAACTTGCTTAGCTGTCAATTTATGCACCTCGGTATACCCCAGTCTTAAAACTATAAGTTCTTCTCCCAAACAGTGACCTTTGTTTACTGTGCTCAAAGAAATAACCAACCACTTTTTGGATGAATAAAGATATCTATTAATAGCTAAACGTCTTGATAATACATGATAAAGCATAAGATAATATAAAGAATACATACATAAAAAGGCCAATAAATGGTAATAAAAATAATGACGAAATTTATTCAGCAAGAGTGGCTCGAAGTGTGTGACTCGAAGCTTAACGTATCACAACAGGGAATGCTAAGGGGAAGCTAATTCAACTTCTCTAAAGGCATTACCTTTGAATTTTAATGTTATTCAACATCAACCCTTGACCACAAAGCCATTGGGCAGTGAAAAAGCCCAGATCAGACTTCGGACTGTGGGCACATACTTGTTGGTGGTGGGTTGAATATCAGTAAGAAGGACTAGAGCTGTTTCCAGCTGCTCTGAAAGAGTCTTGAGGTTGATTGAACTCCTATTTGCCATGCATTTCCCTCAGCAAGAAGACACCGATCTGGTTAAAGCGTCGGATTACACTCAAATCTTCAGCTGTTTTTACTTGAAAAATAAAACACTGTACATGAAAATATGAGACTTGATGTTACAAGTAAAAATAAAGCAAACCGAACTTGTTTCAATTCGGTTGAAAAACAAATAAACAGACATCTTTATTTATTAACTTTTCTTGAGTTCTGGAGGCCAGCTCAAAGAGGATACTCTTTTTAGGCTGTTTTATAAGTTTGGACAACAACAGGCGGACTTTTGGTGTGTTTCAAAGGTTTTCGCACCGAATTATTGATGAATATTTGGTTTCTTTGTTCCTGGGGGACTTAAGGTGTGGCTGATGTTACCTGTATCTTCTGAAATGTAGGAATTTTTGAGGAAGTCTAATTGAGTAAAAATCACACTTAAGTCACTGTGTCCTAATATTTCACATTCAACCTATGTGATTAAATTAAACATTCAGAAACATATTCAATTAAAGCTACAAGCAGCATTGGACAGGCCTTTGCCCCGCACGCACACCGGGACGCAGCGCTGTCCGCAGGCGTCCATCACACTCAGGTGTATGTCTCCGGACCCAGGTAGAGGGGTGTGACTCGGCAGCCATGTAAAGTGTGGTGCAGGTAGCAGCATGTACAGTAAAGTTACAGCAACTTCCCCTGTCAGCGAAACATCAAATGTCAGTGGTGTGAGGATGACAATTTTCTGCAGGGTGAGACGTGTGAAGCTCACACCAGTGTAAGACCCTTTACTGTAATTTCTATTAATATATAGAGAGAAGTTGTGATGAGTATGTGTGTAAAAGAAAATAATTTCCTAATTTTTATCAAGTGCATTTGTAGGAAAGACTTTTAACCCACATGACCTGATAAAACTGTGATTAAAATGTGTACTTTCAAGTGTGCAGAGACAATGAGAAGCTGAGACACAGAGAAGTAGTCATGCATTTGAAGTAGTCATGCATTTGAATGGAGAGTATGAGTGTGAGTAAGCAACAATTTTTTTTGACAAGAAGTAAGTGCAGGTGGACACAGAGGAATAGTCATATTCAATGGTGAGTGACCAAAGTGCTAGGTGCTGGTGATATAATAAAGGAAAAACTGCAGTACAAAGCTCCAAAATGTAGTTATGACTATTGATCTACAGCAGTGATTCTCATCCCGAGGTCAGTGGTACTGCCACATGGCTAAAAAAAATTTTTTTGGCTGGACCACAATGGCGGGGCCAGCCGGCCAGCCCTGTAACCACGGTTGTACATGAATAAGTGAGTGAATAATGAAGATCATCTAAATCATCACTAGATCATCACTAAAAATATCACTCAGACCGTGAACTACAGAACTACAGACCGTGACGTCGAGCTAACAGTCACACCTTGGTAGATGACTGGTGGTTAATTTGAATTGCGGAGATATGTGAATTTATCAAACTTGTTTTTGTTCTCATTTTCAGCCGTAACTGTAACATTTGAAGATATAAAATTAAACACGGTGGTCTGCCCTTGAAGATATAAAATTAAACACGGTGGTCTGCCCTATCTGACATTTCTAGTGGCTTTACTTTATGTACTGTGTTGCTTTGATAGTGTGTTTCGTTTGTTTTATTTTTTAGAGGGGGGTGGAGGGTCTGCAGTGAAAACCCGGAACAGAGTTTTGAGTTGTCTTTCTTTAATGTTTGAACTGGATTGAACTGAACTGATTAAGGATTGTGGGGGGAAAAAACGGCCCCTTAAGCGAGTGGATTGAACTCTGAGACTGCAGGACGAGTCACACATGTACACAGTCACTCAAATCACACACAAAACTCGAACTCGTCTTCACTCTTCATCACTACCTGGTACTCCCATACACAGCTAAACTCTGCTATTTTCCCCCAGTTGAGAGTTTATCTCACCTCCCACTCCAGCATCCTCCATCATCCTCTCTCTGTCCTGCAGGACAGAGATTTAAGAGGTCCTTCATCCCCACAGCAATCAAACTCTTTAATTCAAATTGACTTGGACTGTTTTTTGTTTTTATTGAGCGATGGACATTTTGAATTTCCCTTCGGGGATTAATAAAGTATCAATCAATCAATCAATCAGCTGTGCCGGTGCTACTAGCTTAAAAACGTCTGTGAAGTTTGCAGACGTAGTAGCTAAATCTGTCCATGGAAAAATTATTTTCTTCAGAGGATATCTTAGTTATAACGAGATTGAGCTAGCAAAGCAGTTTAGCGTTTATATGTGAGATATTTATTTTGTTTGGGAAATGCTGCGATCTCAATAAAGCATTAGCTGAAGTCAGCAGGGACTAGAAAGCGTCTCTGTTGCTAGGTCGTTACTAAGGGTTGGTCTACTTGCTGGAGTAGTAAACTAGGCTTCATTACAATGGATTCTACAGGCGTGAGTGGTTGTTTTCCAGGAATTAGTCAGACCCCATGTATTTCCATGGAAACAGAGATAACAAGCAAAACTCTTATTTTTAAAGTGAACTGCCTCACAATATGGAAAAATTTTGTTTATATCCTTTACATTATTAGTAAATGTGTAACTACAAAAGGTTGAGAACCCCTGATCTACAGCACTGTATGACCGACCAGGCAGCCTCAGTGCAAGTGTCAATAAGTTGAAGGAGCTGCTGCGCTTCCCCCCATTCTGCATGCTGGAGGAGAATGAGAGAGAAGAGAAGAGTCCTTCTCCTGTGTAAAGAAGTACATACAGGCCATGACTTTTGGCCGAATAGGACTGAAAATTTCTGTTTTGTAGGAATTTTCATTGCAAGTCCATTGATACAGGTTTGAAAGTCGTGTGACTTATAGTTTAGACGGTAGCCCTTAATTGACAGGTAGTTGACATGCTCAGGGACTGGCTCTTCCATTGTAATGCATTATAAACTTTGACATCAGATATTATGAAAACCGTGCGAGTTATTACAAAGTTTTTAACAACTTTTGTTCAGCACAGTCTCGTGAGTGATATATTACAATGTGAAGCCAATAACATGAACGCCCTGGGAAGAGATAGCTCTTGCTTGGACCCTAAAATGGCCATTTTCATAAATTTTGAAGGACTTTCATGAATGAACTGTGGACTTCCTCTTGGATTTAGGTCTGGGGTGTCAGCATATGATTTGAAGGTCTTGAGGAGATGAACAATTTAGTGTTCCTACGGGCCGTAGCAGCCGAAATAGACACCTAGGTGGTGTTGTAGAGTACTTTCTGGCCATGGGGGGGGGGGGTTGATTTTAACAGATTATCAACTTTTTTGCCAAAGCTGACAAACTTGCCAAATTTGGTGAGTTTTCGAGCATGTTTAGGGGGTCAAATTCAGGGTTGAAGTGGCGTAATAAGAAAGAAAGAAAGAAAGAAAGAAAGTGACCTACCAGTTACAATAGGGTCTAACTTAACTTTAAAGGCAGCCCAACAAGAAAACTTCATCCTGAAATTTAAACATTTGCATTCCTATTACTTCAGAAAATTCACTCTTCCAATACAACTACTTGTAAAGGTAATAAAATCAAAGTTTAAAATCTCCTTCTTAACTAGTCACACAACTATTAAAGTTATACTATTCTTCTTGTATTTACATTGTAAATAACATTAAATAACTTGCATAATGATTAGACATTTAATTTAAATGAAATTCAGGTTTGGCTCAGATTTTCAGGGAGGCTTCACAAAAGTCCTCGAGAATGTGAATTAGAGTTTATGGCTCTGCTCTGGTAAGATAAAGGAGTCTGTGTCCCGTTTAAGTGGGGTGTTGTTTGGGTTTTGTCCAGTCCAAGAGGCCATAGGGTAAGTTTTATACTTTTAGTTCAGGCCATAATTCAGTTTATTAGTCAAAAGTGGTTTCTCTGGAGGTCAGTTCAACCTTCATTTTGTCACAGTGTTTATGTTTTGGGTAATATACTGCTAACAGAAATTAAAGACAGGTTGTTTTACCCATGGATTATCTATGAATCATCCAAGTCATCCTACAATACCTAAATAACTTTTACTTAACCTCTAAATAACTTTTACTTAACCTCTGCTCAAGTCACACCATGTCATTGACTAGGATTAGACCTAGAATGTGAATTGTTTACTTTTACCATTCATTAGTGATATTAATGATTATTAGGTTAGATTATTAGGTTATTTTGTGCTGACGTGCTAAGGTAAGCGTATTCCATCATTTCCGGTTGTCTACTGATAGTGTTGTTGCTGCTGTTAATACGATCGTGATACTATATTATTGTGATTTCCACCTACTAAATTTGTTAAATTTGTTAATTCTGGGAGTTTTTCGTTAGTCCCACTTAAGCATTCTTAGAGTTTTTTTTCGCTTAGTGACCTTTTCCTGCTAATCGCACAGCGGTTAGTTATTTGAGCTCTGCAGCTAGCATAAACAGCTAAATTTAAGCTAAACCGTTAGCGATGGCCTCTGTCTCTTCCTCTCACTCTTCTTCTCTCTCTCTCTCTCTCTCTCTCTCTCAGTCTGCCTCATGTTTAGCTATTCCTCTGCCTCCTTTAACGATAATGGGAGATGTAATAAATGTAGTTTATTTGCAGTGCTGGAGGCAAGGCTAAGTGAATTGGAGGCGCGGCTCTGCACCGTGGAAACAAACAAACAATCAGTAGCTAATGTAGTTAGCAAGCCCCCTGTAGTCGGTGCGGACCAACTTAGTGTAGCCCCTACTCCCCCGGTAGTTCCCGAGCAGCCGAGAAGACAGGGTTCTGGCTGGGTGACTGTTCGAAGGAAGAATAGCCCTAAACAGAAGCCCGCAGTTCACCACCAACCCGTTCACGTTTCTAACCGGTATTCCCCTCTCAGTGACGCACCCGCTGAGGAACAGACTCTGGTTATTGGCAGCTCCATAGTCAGAAACGTGAAGTTAGCGACACTGGCAACCATAGTCAAATGTATTCCTGGGGCCAGAGCGGGCGACATAGAGTCAAACTTAAAACCTCTGGCTAAGAGTAAACGTAGATATGGTAATATTGTTATCCATGTCGGCGGTAATGACTCCCGGTTACACCAATCGGAGGTCACAAAAATGAATGTGGAGTCGGTGTGTACATTTGCAAAAACAATGTCGGACTCCGTAGTTTTCTCTGGTCCCCTGCCTAATCTGACAAGTGATGACAGGTATAGCTGCATGTCACAGTTTAACCACTGGCTGTCGAGGTGGTGTCCAGCAAACAATGTGGGCTTCATAAATAATTGGCAGACTTTCTGGGGAAAACCTGGTCTGATTAGGAGAGACGCCATACATCCCACTTTGGATGGAGCTGCTCTCATATCTAAAAATATGGCTGAATTCATAAGAAAACCAAAACCATGACAACCCAGAGTCGAGACCAGGAGACAGAGTTGTAGTCTTACACGCTTCTCTGTGCTTCCATTAGATCAGTTACCCGCCCTAAACCACATAGAGACTGTGTCTGTCCCCCGACCATTTAAATCAATTAAATCGAAAATTAATAGCAGAAGAATCAATCATAAAAATCTAAAACATATTGACATTAAGTCTGGAATTGCTCAGCAAAATAAAACAATTAAATGTGGTCTCTTAAACATTAGATCATTATCTTCTAAAGCTTTATTAGTAAATGAGCTAATCTCAGACCAGCATATTGATTTATTTTGTCTTACAGAAATGTCATGAAGAATATGTTAGCCTTAACAAATCCACTCCTCCCAGTTATATTAATACTCACATTCCTCGAGATACTGGCCGAGGAGGTGGAGTTGCAGCCATTTTCAACTCCAGCCTTATTGTCAGCCCTAGACCTAAATCTAAATTTAATTAATTAATTAATCTAAATTTTGAATGCCTTGTTCTCTATATTTCCCATCCAACCTGGAAAACTGTACAGCCAGTTCTATTTGTTATAGTGTACCGTCCTCCTGGCCCGTACTCAGAATTCTTATCTGAATTCTCAGAGTTTTTATCAAACTTAGTCCTCAGTACAGATAAAGTAATTATAGCAGGTGACTTTAATATTCATGTGGACGTCGATAACGATAGTCTCTGCACTGCCTTTATCTCATTATTAGACTCAATTGGCTTCTCTCAGTGTGTAAATAAACCCACTCACTGTCATAATCACACCCTTGATCTTGTGCTGACTTATGGCATACAAATTGAACATTTGATAGTTTCTCCTCAAAATCTCATTTTATCAGACCACCGTTTGATAACTTTTGAATTTTTATTGGTATATTACACACCATTAGACAAAAATGTTTTCACTAGATGTCTTATTGATAGTGCTGTAGCTAAATTTAAGGAAACAATTCCATTAGCGCTGAATTCAATTCCTTCTATCAATACCACAGAGGATTCTTATGATAATTTTAGTCCTTCCCAATTTGATAATTTTGTTGACACTGCTGCAGGTGCTCTACAGCAAACGCTCAACTCCATCACTCCTTTAAAAAGAAAGATAATTAGGCATAAGATGTTAGCTCCGTGGTATAACTCTGAAACCCGTAAATTAAAGCAACTATCTCGTAAATCTGAAAGGATTTGGCGTTCCACTAAATTTGAAGAATCTCGCATAGTCTGGCTTGAAAACCTTAAAACTTATAAGAAGGCCCTCTGTAATGCCAGAGCCGCCTATTACTCCTCATTAATTGAGGAAAATAAAAACAGCCCTAGGTTTCTTTTCAGCACCTTGGCCAGGCTGACAAAGAGTCATAACTCTGTTGATCCGAGTATTCCAAGGGCTCTCAGTAGTAACGATTTCATGAGCTTTTTTGAAGATAAAATTCAACAGTCTCTACTCTCAACAGGCACAGATTTATCAAGTTCCCTAGAAACAGCAACAAAAACCTGATTTAAGTTTGGACTGTTTCTCTCAGAATGACCTTCCTGAACAAACTTCTATAATTTCGTCATCAAAACCTTCGAATTGTCTCTTAGATCCCATCCCAACTAAACTCAGATGAAGGATGTCGTACCCTTAATTAGCACCTCCTTACTAAATATAATCAATATGTCTTTGATAACTGGATATGTACCGAAGTCCTTTAAAGTAGCTGTAATTAAACCTCTCCTTAAGAAGCCTACTCCCGATTCAGATGTCTTAGCCAATTATAGACCCATATCTAACCTTCCTTTTTTGTCTAAGATTCTCGAGAAAGCAGTAGCTAATCAGTTATGTGACTTTCTAGACAACAATAACTTATCTGAGACTTTTCAGTCTGGATTTAGAGCCCATCATAGCACAGAGACAGCGCTGGTTAAAGTCACAAACGACCTCCTGACTGCATCAGACAAAGGACTTGTCTCTGTACTTGTCTTGTTAGATCTTAGTGCCACATTTGACACTGTTGACCATCAAATCCTGTTACAGAGACTGGAACATTTCACTGGCATTAAAGGTTCTGCATTATGCCGGTTTAAATCCTATTTATCAGATCGATTTCAGTTTGTTCATGTTAATGATGAATCCTCCATAAAAGTAAAAGTTAGACACGGAGTTCCTCAAGGTTCTGTTCTGGGACCTTTATTATTCACTCTATATATGCTTCCTTTAGGGAATATTATTCGAAAACACTCCATAAATTTCCATTGTTATGGAGATGATACCCAAATATATTTATCAATGAAGCCAGATGAACCCAATCAGTTATCTAGACTCAAAGTGTGCCTTAAAGATATAAAGACCTGGATGACCTGCAATTTTCTGCTGCTAAACTCATAAAAAACGGAAGTTATTGTGCTTGGCCCTAAACACCTTAGAAACACATTATCCAATGATTTCACTAATCTAGATGGCATTACCCTGGCCTCCAGCACTACCGTAAGGAATCTGCGAGTTATCTTTGATCAGGATATGTCCTTTAATTCCCACATAAAACAAATATCAAGGACTGCCTTTTTTCACTTACGTACTATCTCTAAAATCAGACATATCCTTTCACAACAAGATGCAGAAAAAATAATCCATGCATTTGTTACTTCTAGGCTGGATTACTGTAATTTAATATTAACAGGCTGCCCTAATAGGTCTATAAAGACTCTGCAGCTGGTCCAGAATGCAGCGGCTCGTGTTCTGACTAAAAGTAAGAAAAGAGATCACATTTCCCCTATCTTAGTTTCGCTGCATTGGCTTCCTGTAAAATCCAGAATAGAATTCAAAATCCTTCTTCTTACGTACAAAGCTCTTAACCGTCAGGCACCATCTTATCTAAAAGAACTCTTGGTACCGTATAATCCCACTAGAGTGCTCAGACACACGGACATACTGCCCCCCCCCCCCCCCCCCCCCCCCCCCCCCCCCACCTACCCCACAGCTTGCAGCCTGCAATTTCCTGGCTCTGCACGGCCTCCGGCTCAACCACCCCCGCCCGCTGTCACCCACATGCGGGACACCCACATCACCACACCCTCCACTACAGGGGGGCAATAAACTCCTTCAACATTTCTCAAGGGCTAGGCCAAGCAGCCTCAGGCCCGCAGCCATTCATGCATGCCCGCATCTTCTTCCCCCAACCTTACATCTTTCTACTTCACCACTTCCATCTCACCCTTTCCTCTTCTCCCCCCCCCCCCCTTTCCCTCCCAACAGGTACGGTAGGTATTTTTTCCTTCATCCCCCCATCCCTCCATTCCTCGACCCTCATCCCACCTCCTCATCTACGACTCACCGCTCGCCATCAATCTCTCTCCTATCTTTCTCCTGTTCTTCCCCCCTTCCTCACCCGCTCTTTCTCCCCACCCCTCGACCCTCTTCCCCCCCCCGAATATCACTGCTTCATCCCTCATCCCGTCCCTCTTCTTTCCTTCCTCTTCTCTCCCCACAGGTACGACTCACCGCTCGCCATCTATCACTGTCCTAATAACGCCCTTCTTCCCCTCTTCCTCACCCGCTCTTCTTTCTACCCATCCCTCGACCCTCTTCCCCTCGAACATCACTGCTTCTATCTCTCACCCCGTCCCTCATCTTTCCTCGCCCTTCTTTCCCCACAGGTACGGTAAGTATTTCCTTCATCCCATCCCTCCATCCCCCGAACCTCATCCCTCCTCCTTGATGATGCATCGCAGCTCGCCGTCTATCACTCTCCTATCGACTCCCTTCTTTCCTGCCTGCTCTTTTCTCCCCATCCCTCCCCCTTCTTCCCCTCGAACCTAACCCCCTCATCCTGCATCCCACGACTCGACCCTCACCCCCGCATCCTCACATCCATGACCTCCCCCCCTTCCCCCATCCATCTTTCCTCTCCCAACATCCCTCTAACTCTAACTTTCCTCCTTTCCACCCCGTTTTTTCCCACCACTCCCAATAAACATACCTTTAACCCCAGTGCTACTTATCATCGACGTCTCCTCCCCAAACCTGTCACGCTATCGACTCTCCCTGCCCTTCCTTCCTACCTGCACTCTTCCTCCCACACTCAACCCACGAAGATGGTAAGTATCTCTTCACCCCTCGATCCTCATCCCTTCATCCCAGACACCCGTCTCCCTGACCCCTATTTTTCCCTGATTCTCTCCCTTCTCCACCCTTCTCCTATCCTCCCCACCCCTCCCATCCTTCATCCTTACTTCCGTTTTCGTTTTTATAACCCAACCGGTCAAGGCAGATGGCCGCCCACCTAGAGCCAGGTTCTGCTTGAGGTTTCTTCCTGTTAAAGTTGAGTTTTTCCTCACTGCCGTCGCCAAGTGCTTGCTCCCAGTAAAATTGTTGGGTCCCAGTAAAATTAAGAGACATAGTCCAAACCCAATATCCATAGAGGTGCCGCAACGCCTTCGTCACACAGTACTATATAATAGAATCAAACCGCATGTCCCACCCTCATCCCTCCAACTCGTCCTCTCACACGCTATGTCTCCCATCACACGTTCTTTCCTCTCATCTTACACCACCTTGGCTTCCATCCATGAAACGGTATCTTCTTCGTCCTTCGCTTTCCAGCCAGCCAACACGGCTCACTCAATTCATCCGAACATCCGTTCTTTAACCCACCCTTCATTTAATTGAATTCCACGACAACACGGAGGGTGCACCCTCGCCTTCAACGCCGCCAACCGACTAGACCATGCTTCCTCACAACCGTGAGTCAGCAGGCCACGGATCTTCCCTCTCCAATTCAGTAGTCATCGCATCGTCACACATCCGAGGAGCAGTTTTCAAAGGTCAAGTGAGTCGTTGCCAACACCGTGGTGCTTGATGCCACCCAATTCCCAGCTAATCGGATCGGGCAACGAGACGGGGCAAACAACCGAAAGAAGCAGCCATGTGTTCTTTATGCATAACCTTACGGCTCAATACAATTCAATCAGATGACTTTAAAACGTTCATTTTCTGCATAACGGTCACTAAGGTTAGCGCAGTTTTAGAGACCAAAGCAGTTTAACGTACCAGGCTGTCAGCTATTTCGTCCCCACGTGGCACCTAAACACAGGGACCAATAGGGAGCGACTTGCTTTTGACCAGTCCTTGGCTCTTTCGCATCAGCCGTAGTTCACAGCCCCAGAGCTGGCCGATTAGTCAAGGCTTGGTGCAATATCCCTTCTTCACGGGAGCCCACATGAGTCGCGGCAGCCTTCACAGCCACCAAGCAGTCACGACACCACATCAAAAGCTAATCGCTGTTTTCTCCCGAACCCAATCATCCCAAAGTTCCACCAAAGTCCTGACACTTGACCCCTCACAGGACAACTACTTTCTTGCTCTCTTAACATACAGCTGCACTTATCCAGTTCCTGCTGTTTTTCAAGGCTCCAGCAGTCGTCCGCGATCCACTCCCTATAGGCCACTTCGATCGCCCCATGCCTCCCCCATCCCACTCTTGCACCACTGAGCACCATCGAAGCCCTTCTTTTGGGGCACTCGTTTTCACGCTACATCACCATCGCCATCATAAACAAGCCTCAAGGACACTATCCTCTGCCTCGCATCACACTCCGGCACGTTATCCAAAGTCCTTAAAGCCAAGCGAAGAACCAAAACAGCAAACGCCAGTGTTCTGCTCCGGTGCTGTCTCTCTCCGATTCTGAGCTCCGGAAGCCCGAGGCTCGTTCTTAACCCCGGCAGGGATATTAATTTATCGGTTCGCCAGTTTTTAAATCTCAGCTGCTACCTCTAGTTACGTCGTGATCCCACGTCTTAGCCCCATTCGTCCGGCCAATGAGCCATTTTCCAGCCTCTGGTTAGCTCGCGAAGCTCCTGTTCATCAAACAACACGCATTATCTCCGGTTCAGGAAAATAAGGGTCATGACTCGACCTCTTTAGGCACGGAAACATCTGCTACATAACATAAACTAGTGCCTAGCTCACCACACTTTTCCACAAGATCCGCGTTACCGCCAAACCAGGAGAAAACGCTACACATTCCTGGTCACGAACTCTTTCGTTTTGGGTAAGTTGGAGATTCCTCCAGAACCATAGCCCAACCACACTCTCGAACGTCTCTTGGAGTCATTTTGGGGCTCCATCCCGGCGAAGGACCAGAGAGACAGCGCCCCCACCCAGAGTCTCAACCTTCTTCCCCCCTGTTCCCTCCTACCTTCCCACCGTGGTATTCCTTGTCCTGCTGACATACCTCACGTCCACCATCGAACCTTCAACCCTCCATTCTACGTTCTTCAACCTTGCCCCCCCACCACCACCACCACTTCATCCCTCCATTCCTAATTGCGCTGTCAGTTTCTCAATCCATCCATCAACAATAAAACCGTTTAAATCTAACATTCTTGGTGTGGTCAAGTTAATGAAATGATGTTTATAAGAATTTATAAACAAAGTTCGGGAACTGAGACCGCGCCAAGAACACTACCAACTTCCGCTCAATAGAGTACTTAAGCACACCTCATCCGTTTCATCTCCCCTCATCTCAGTCGCAAGTCCCTCCCACCCTAAACCCTCTTTTCCATCAACCATTCTCTGTCTCTGTCTTAACACAGGAACAGGGGGCTCCATCCCGGCGAACGACCAGAGAGACAGCGCCCCCACCCAGAGTCTCAACCTTCTTCCCCCCTGTTCCCTCCTACCTTCCCACTGTGGTATTCCTTGTCCTGCTGACATACCTCACGTCCACCATCGAACCTTCAACCCTCACACTCACCGGCCACTTTATTAGATACACCTCGCTAGTACTGGGTTGGACCCCCTTTTGCCTTCAGAACTGCCTTAATCCTTCGTGGCATAGATTCAACAAGGTACTGGAAACATTCCTCAGAGAGTTTGGTCCATATTGACATGATAGCATCACACAGTTGCTGCAGATTTGTCGGCTGCACATCCATGATGCGAATCTCCCGTTCCACCACATCCCAAAGGTGCTCTATTGGATTGAGATCTGGTGACTGTGGAGGCCATTTGAGTACAGTGAACTCATTGTCATGTTCAAGAAACCAGTCTGAGATGATTCGAGCTTTATGACATGGCGCATTATCCTGCTGGAAGTAGCCATCAGAAGATGGGTACACTGTGGTCATAAAGGGATGGACATGGTCAGCAACAATACTCAGGTAGGCTGTGGCGTTGCAATGATGCTCAATTGGTACCAAAGAGTGCCAAGAAAATATCCCCCACACCATTACACCACCACCACCAGCCTGAACCGTTGATACAAGGCAGGATGGATCCATGCTTTCATGTTGTTGACGTCAAATTCTGAAACTACTATCCGAATGTCGCAGCAGAAATCGAGACTCATCAGACCAGGCAACGTTTTTCCAATCTTCTATTGTCCAATTTCGGTGAGCCTGTGCGAACTGTAGCCTTAGTTTCCTGTTCTTAGCTGACAGTAGTGGCACCCGGTGTGGTCTTCTGCTGCTGTAGCCCATCTGCCTCAAGGTTCGACGTGTTGTGCGTTCAGAGATGCTCTTCTGCATACCTTGGTTGTAACGAGTGGTTATTTGAGTTACTATTGCCTTTCTATCAGCTCAAACCAGTCTGGCCATTCTCCTCTGACCTCTGGCATCAACAAGGCATTTTCGCCCACAGAACTGCTGCTCACTGGATATTTTCTCTTTTTCGGACCATTCTCTGTAAACCCTAGAGATGGTTGTGCGTGAAAATCCCAATAGATCAGCAGTTTCTGAAATACTCAGACCAGCCCGTCTGGCATCAACAACCATGCCACGTTCAAAGTCACTTAAATCACCTTTCTTCCCCATTCTGATGCTCGGTTTGAACTGCAGCAGATCGTCTTGACCATGTCTACATGCTTAAATGCATTGAATTGCTGCCATGTGATTGGCTGATTAGGAATTTGTGTTAACAAGCAGTTGGACAGGTGTGCCTAATAAAGTGGCCGGTGAGTGTACATTCCTTACTCATCTGTACATTCCATTCACTACTGATGCACTTACTCTTCACACTTCATGTCTTTTGTAAATTGTTATGTTGTTTTATTTCCAATAAAACATTCAACTGACACTTTAACCTGACTGGTCTCCCCTCTTTGTCAAATGCACTGAGCCTGTTTGTTACAAGTGGCAGCTCGTCTGGGATGACTGTAAAGAGTTTGTAGTCTGGTAATGTGATATTGTTCTAAACAGGGTGGTGGCACATTCTGTCCACTTAAACAGTGGACAGAACACTGGTTTTCCAGTGGGAACACATAAAGTTAAAGCACACCCATAAACTGTCAGTCTCACCTGTCATGTCTCCCTGCACTGAAGCAGAGAAGTGCTCCAGAACAATGTATGTCTGTAATACTAATGGTTGTTCTCTGTTCTTTCCACCAGGTCATGTATCAAGCGTGGCTGGCAACGCTCCACTCTTATCATGTCTGTTCCTCAGACTTCAGCGTCAAAGGGCAAAGTCATGCTCAAAGAATACAACGGCCATCGCATTGAAACCGAACACATCTTCCGCTGGATGACTTCACATGTGGCTCACCGCATCAAAACTCTCCGTCAGTCTGAGCAACTGGTGGAGGAGTGGCATTCTGAACCGTCCCACCCAGTGAAGATGTTTCTGTTCGCCCGCCTTTCCCAGCCACCTGCCTTCTTCTCCTCTCTGTCTGTCAAGTTCACCGGCAGGATTGAGTTCATCTTTGTGGACATACAGCACTGGGACAACCACAGCAGCCTTTCAGAAATCGGTGTGACACAGAGCCCCGCCTACATCCTCAAGATGCCTGAAGGCATTTATCACTATGGCAACAGGTGATGATTGAATGTGGAAATGATAATGGATAATGATGTTTTAATTGTTCATACAAACAAAACTAATTTATTCTCTCTTTTAATCTCTGTTTCTTCTCTCCTCTCTGTAGTACAGGGGAGTTCCTGTCATTGGCTGCCATGGATACTTTCCTGCGCTCCGTCCAGCCAGAGGTCAATGATCTGTTTGTCCTCAGTCTGGTCCTGATCAACTTACTGGCCTGGATGGACCTCTTCATTACACAGGTCACTTTTTGTTTTCCCATTATAGTTACTTATCAGATAAGATTCTCCATAGAAAACATATGATGATCTTATACTATATGGTGCATGTCCTTATGGTTTTTAACATATATTCATTTTCATCGACAGGGAGCAACAGTGAAACGATTTGTAGTTCTGATCCGAACACTTGGAACCTACAACTCCATACTGTTGGTGTCCTGGCTTCCTATTCTGGTAGGAAATCATCTACACCACACATTTTCTTTTCAACTGCCTCTCTTTATTTATGAATCATAACTAACCCATTTATATGTATGCATACAACACATTTACAGTGTGTTTTTAAAGTATTAACTAACCATTCATACACAGGTATAATAATTAAATGGTGGGTCAGGGTTAAACCAGTTTATAGGTGGCATGACCCACATATATATCATTATATGCAATCTGTCATATTATATTAACCATTCATTAATTGTGTTTTTAACAGTAATGGATGTGTCACACAAATGCTTATAGATTTTTATAAAATCTTCTTACAACTACATTATAGCATGCTAGTGCATTTCAGAGCATTTAAAGTCTGTGTAAAGGAAAATCAGAGATTCCTTTTTAAACACATTACATGTAACAAAATAATTGCTTAAAGTTTGAAAAGACTGTGAAATATGTAGTACTGAATTGTGGAGTTAGACAATTAAATTTTTCACCATTTCTGTGTTCCGGAGTTTTTGGGCAGGCCTGAAATGGTGGCTTGATGATGTAACAGAATGTAAGAACTAGAGCACCTTAGCATCAGCTGGGTGTGTAGTCTGTTTTTTTCTAATGACAGCATACAATTCTTTCATTGGAAGCATAGTGTTAAGATCCTGGGGGATGTATGCTACAGTTACAACAGTATTTGTAAACTCTGAGTAGATAGAAAGGTTAGCAGAGTCGTGCCTCTCAATGGCATTGTCTGTGCCACGTTTGATAGCCAACAATGTCATGGTATTAGCTGTTACTGGTGATTGGGATCGTTTTTGGTCAATAGTGGCGCTAGAGGAATTATTTCAAACCACGAAGAAGAAAGTTGATGTTAAAGCTCCAGCCTACTCAAAGGATATAAGATATGTCCCACTGCTGGTGCAGCACTGCTGTGTGGCTCTCCATACTCTGTCTAGTCTCACCCTTACTACCTTAGGCTGCAATGCGGACGCTATTCTGGTGCCTTCACTGTCACAACAGACGTAATCCGACAGCTGCTACATCCAGCTCCTTGTCAGTGCTTTTCATGAGAGAAGTGAATTACATTAACACTGAACTCCAATGAAAAAAATGACAATTTACCATAACGATGATTGGTGATGGATTGTTTGTCATTTAAGTTTACTGAAGAAAGTCCACATTTACCTACAAAATAGGTGCTGAATTATACAGTGGCTCCTAGCGTTACTTTATTTTCAAAATATCATCCATGTTGTTGTCTTAAACTTACAAACAAGGCCTATTTTAAATTGTAAATTGCATATATGAGAGGTCAGCATAAGCGTTAACTTCAGAGGTTCAGAGGCTGATCAGTTAGGGTGTGGTTTCAGCACCTTCACTCTCAGCAGACACGCCCCAAGCGTTTGAGAGCTCAGAGTACTGCTTTTTTCCATGATTTTGAAACCTAAATTTATATACTTGACAGTTTTTTTTAATCATTGAGATTTGGCCGGATGGTTTCTGTGGTGTGAAAAACTCAGAAAACATATTTATTATTGCTTTACATGGACTTTAATAAATAATAATAATAATAATAAATATTTCAAATGGGCTGGGGGGTATAAAATAAAGTGATGCTGTAAAATGGAAATATCCCTAGCATTGTGGATTATGACTTAATTTTCATTTAGACTTTGTTGTTTGTTGTTTAAGCTATTAGTCTAATCAGGTTTGGACAATCTTGAAATCTTATAAAGTGTCTGACAAACGTAAATAATTACCAACAATTACAAGCATCTAGGGGTTCATATATTGATAGACATGTTCTATTCTGTCATAGTCTAGTTCATAGACTAACTTTACTATTATTTTTAACTGAGTGGAGAGGCAGGAACTGGATAATAATTGATCACTAATTATCTAATCACTAATCGCAGATTGATCCCTCTCAGGCTCTCCTCCAGCTGCCCTATTTGGACAGTCTGTATGGTTACAGTCTGAAGCTGCTTCGTTATGCTGACACCACCACACTGGCCAGCCTGGTGAGAGCTGACTGGACCTTCTACTCTTCCCACCCAGCTCTCTTCCTGTCCACCTACCTGGCCCATGGCCTGCTGGTTGACTATTTTGAGAAAAAACGCCGTTGTGGTGTCAGAAGCCAAGAAGACAGCACCACCAACCTGGAGTGGCTGGCCAGTCTGTGGGACTGGTACACTTCCTATCTGCTCCACCCAATAGCATCATTGCAGCAGGTCCCATCTGACCATTCAGACTGGGAGGATGATCCCAACTTCTTCTTTGAGCGCTTGGCTTTTCCTGATCTCTGGCTTCGCCCATTAGTAAACATGGACTACATTAAAGCCTTGCCAACCTGGAAGTTCAGAGATGTTGGTCAGCACAGAGAGGAGGGATCCAGTGGGGAGCTGGAAGAGACAGATTCACACTCAGACACAGAGAGCACAGCGCAGAGTGATTGCCTCCCTGTGAGTCTCAGCAAACCTCCACATAGCAGCAGAAGGTACAAGCAATCATCGTGCAGTCAGGACAGTAACACACTCTCTATCTGCAACATGGACACCAGCAACTGTCACTGTGCATCACTCCTCTGCTGTTGTCATGGGAACATAGGCTCATCATCAGCTGACAGGGCACAAGAGGGTGTCTCTAACCATCAGCACTGTGATTGGTCAGTATGGCCCTGTGACATGCTGCAGTGCTCTGAGTGTGTGGTGTGTCTGGAGAGCTTTGTGAGCAAGGAGTTGCTGATGGGTCTGCCCTGTGGTCACGCTTTTCACCAGCAGTGCATTGTGGTGTGGTTGGCAGCAGGAAGACACTGCTGCCCAGTGTGTCGCTGGCCCAGCTACAAGAAGAAACAGCAGCTATCTGCACAGAGCAGCCCTACTGAAAATACACTACTGGACTGATGAATGGGTCAAACTGAGCCCTCCCTAGAGTCCTACTCTCACTGTTCACAGGGCTCATTGTGTTATCATCACAGCTTGCATGGGGTGAATTTGGGACTGGGGAGAAATTAAGAAGAAAACAATGTGATCACGGCTGCTGTTGTCACGCCCCATCAATCAGCTTGTTTCCATTCCTGTTGAAGGCAATGTGCTGGTCATCATGGCAGACAGATGACACTATGAAAGCTCAGTCACCATGGTGTGGAGGATATTGATTTACACAGTAACCGTAGGTGTAGTGACAGTAACGTTTGTAGTGCAATAAAAACATATTTCTAGTTATGCTTTTTTTTTTTACCAGAGCTCTGCTGTTTACAGGAGTCTGTTTAAGGCCCCATTCACCCCTGAAGCCATCAGTGACACTTGGCAGGGTTGTAGGCTACTTAAGCTAACTTAAGAGCACATATACTCTTATCTAATCTATCCTGTATCATGACTGACTGCAAACACAAAAACCACCACGCTGTCTGTGTTTGCATTTTGTTAGAGAAGAATTAGAAGGTACTGGATAGCTGCTCTTTTGAACCCTTTGACTGGTCAACATGGGAAAAATGTATCAGCCCAGGACGACAACACAGTTCAAATGAATGAGTTGGGTGTATAATATGGTGGTATATATTTGGGTTCTGAGAGTATTGACATGATACATTGATAGCTCCTCAGAATCTTCATTTTTATGTGAATTCTGAGAGATTTTGTCAAAATCAGTGGTGGAAAGTTACCTGTCATAGTTTTTCTCTCTAGTATTTTCATGACTTGCAGATGTTTCACACAAGTCACACATCACAGGTTCTAACCAACTAGAATGATGTGCACTGAACCACAAAGGTTTACAGGTTTCAATCAGGGTACCCACACTTGGAGATGTGTCTATAATGTTGTCACTTTGAAAACATGCATACCATCTCTCACATTAGAGGCCACTCATACACACTGCTGCTCACACACGCTGCTGAAATTGTATTAATCAAAAAAGTTTATAAGCTGATGCAGAGAAGTGATATTGGTAACAGTCCACCCTCATCCTAACTCATTACTGCCCAGACTGCCTCACTGGCATTATTTTCCTTCATCACATTAGTCTTTAATGTGCGACCAGAATAGCAAACCATGTCAACACTTGTGTGTGACTTCACTAAAATGGGTTGCCATATATTAAAGATTTAATGAAATTTCATCAGCAAAGCTGGAGGTACACAGAAATGTTTTTGACACTAATCACATATTTTCAAAGTTCTTCTATAATGCATTTTAAATTAGA
Organism: Euthynnus affinis; assembly: GCA_029490765.1. Classification (NCBI taxonomy): domain Eukaryota; kingdom Metazoa; phylum Chordata; class Actinopteri; order Scombriformes; family Scombridae; genus Euthynnus; species Euthynnus affinis. The sequence continues at coordinate 33,584,987 of CM055846.1, forward strand.
TTGGTAACCTCAGCTCTTTGTCATTTTACCAACCAGGCTGAGGCACACCCATGTCATCATATCCCTGGCAGAAAGCAATACCTCTTTATGTTACTGTGATCCCCACAAGCTATGTACAGCAGCTGTCAGGTTAGTTACATCACTGAACTGACTACAAACCAAACAAAGTTAAAGTAGCATTAGTCAATACTTTGTTTACAATGGGCCAGATGATTGTGTGATGTGAAATGGGTTGCCTGTAATGATGAATCCCAAGAGTTATCACCAACGGTACTAGTGTCCTTTGCTCTTCAGAGCAATTGACTTCTATTAGTGTATCTATCAATTTTCCTGCCCCTTATATTTTTCTCTCATCAACCAGGTATATAGCAGCAGCAGCAGACAGCAGTTTACAGTGAAAAAGCTCTTATATACCCTCTATACACTACCTGCCAACCAGCAGACACAAAGATAGAGGCTAGCTGGAGAACACAGAGGAACATTTAGCAGCTTAAGAGCCAGGAGTTGCTTAGGTGAACCCACTCCAATGGGAAGAACACCCTGCTCTGTCAGCTGGATGTGTAAATAGCAACTGTCTGCTAATGCTCATCATATCAACTTTATAAGGTGACAAAATTTCAGATGTCTTTTCAGTGTGCCATAAAATCAGTGAATGCACAGTTGTATTGTTTAATCAATTCTGTATCATGACTGGCTTACAATCATGCAGGTTTTTTGAATTGGCAAAAAAATCCAGTTCTGGATTCTACAGTACAGCTGCTCATGAGAGCTGCTGATGAAGTATAATAAAGCTATCTGTTATCAGCACAAATGAATGTGTATATTAATGTGTTTATTTTAAAAGTCCATGGATACAATGCATGTTGTGGTGGCTGTTATTACTTGACCCTTGCCTTTACCATGAATGAACATTTGTCAATGAGATGACTGATGTGAATTTAATATGGTGGGTATTGCATATGAAGGTACAACAGAATCCCAGGTCTTTTATTACATTAAATTAATTTTCCAAAAAAGTTCTATTTCTGGTCAGGGGGGTAACAAAAGGGTTTGAGTGGACTTCAGTCATAGAGGCTTGGCTCAGCATGTATGCTTTTATTTGTCCTTCATTGTTCTCCATGTTGACAGCCATGAGCTACACAAGAAAGCTGCACAAGAAGTTTCCTGCTGCTGTACACATCTGCTGGAGTTGTGATGCTTTGCTCATGGACAGCTTGTTGTAGTGAACAAAGAGCCATAGTCATTTATCAGTGACCTTGTCATGTGCCATTATCCTTATTAGGCTCCAGTACAATGCAAAAGTACAGAATAGAAGAGAGAGAAACCAACAACTTGACTTTTGACTCAAATAATCATTTTAATCCTAAATGTCAATAAAATAAACAATTCTCTAATTAAATGACTTTGAATTTCTTGCTATTTTGAAGGATTTCAAATAACTTTCAGTTTGGGATGAAACTTTCGGTTAGGCTCTCAAGTTCTGCACAGTATAAATGACATGCTGATATTAGAATATGACTGTCATGTTATCCTTTTCCAAATCTCGAAAACTCTAGCAAACGTATCCTCTGTATTGAGGTTTAGTTTATGGTTTACCTGTGAAACTCGAACTTGCTTTACCTCATGATGTCATTATGTCATGGGTGGGATATCCTAGAAGACTGATACCACCCCACATTGTTTAAAAATCCTGATTTAAAATGTCCAAAACTACCTGTAACTTATCAACTTTTAAGGGTGCTTTGTAATTGTCCTTCAACTCATTCTTGTCCATATGTGCATGAAGGGAGGGAGAAAAAAAATCTGTAGAGCAGTAACAATTAAAGAAAAACAAGTAAACAATAAAATATATGTTTCAGAACTTTGTTTTGGGACTTGTTTTGTCATTATTCCGTGTAATGGGTCTGTAAATAAGAAATGACATATCAAATACATCACAGCAGACACACAAATACACTGAAGAACCGGGCCGCAGTTCTCACTGATGACATTATGTCTTCAGTATTTATTTTGATTGCCTCTTAAAACACTTTAAATAAAATGTGTTTTTTAATGAATTTGGGGTTTTGGGCAACCTTAGGATTTTTGCAGGCAATGTAAATGCTGTATAAAGCTGTAACTTTTCTTTGCTTTAAGTATATTCCTGACAGTGTATAGAAAGCACCATTTAACTACATAATTAAAATAAGTGAAAATTCAGATAATTAAAAAATCTCAAGATTGTGTGGGGTGCGTTGGTGGAATTCTGGCTATACCTCCACACAATTGGCTGCTATGACTCAGCAAATTATGAAGCGTTTTGTTTGGCTTTCAGTGGATCAGGACAAAGGTCAAATTACCAACCATGAAAACTAACCGACTTGTTGGGACAATGCGAACCCCTGAACCCCAAACAGCAGTTAACTTGGATGGTCAGCTAGAATGACTTGTGTTGGGTTTAACTTAGGAGACTACTAGGTCACTCCTATGACTATTGAATGGACAGACTCTTTAAAAACTCTGGTGAAACTTGATATAGAGACAAATAGAACAAACATTTTCCCCACCATAGTGAAACTTCAGACTGTTCAGACAGACTTTGGTGGTGGGGAAGAAATCGATTTGCTGCCCAGTGTGGGTCGCAACCCTAGAGTACTGTATACTGAAGCTTATGTTCTTGGATGTATGGGTTGTGTCACAAATACATTCATTTAGATCATCATTCATTTAGTCATTTGGATATCTCAGTGACCACCCCAGCCAGGCTGTCCTGTGGCCCACACCATTGCAGCGCTGACAGATTCACTTCAGTTCAATTTCATTTATATAGCACCAAATCACAACAAAAGTCATCTCAGGGCACTTTTCACATAAAGAAGATTTAGACCATACTCTTTAATTTACAGAGACCCAACAATTATCCCATGAGCAGCACATGGTGACAGCAGTAACGAAAAACTTTGCTTTAACAAGGCGAAACCTAAAGCAGAACCCGGCTCTAAGTGGGCGGCCATCTGTCTTGATTGGTTTGGTTGACAGAGAAAAAAAGACAAGGGGGACACACACGCACACAGAGAAGCAAAATAACAACAATAATAAGAATATATCACTAGCAATAACATATAGCAGCAATAGCCAGAGGAGGACATCCCTATGGTGAAGGCTCACAGCCTGGATCCTGGGGTTTCCTGTGGATGAGAAAGCACAAAGAACTCCAGGTAATGGTACATGAATACATAAAGACGGAGAGAGGAACATCATGGGAAGTTCCCCCAGCAGTTTAGACCTTATAGCAGCATAACAAGGGGCTGGTCAAAGGCAAGCCTGGTCAGCCCTAACTATAAATTTTATTGAAAGGGAAAGTTTTAAGAAGTTGTCTGCCTCCCTGGACCAAATCTGGAAGATGGCTCCACAGGAGAGGAGCTTGATAGCTGAAGGCTCTGCCTCCCATTCTACTTTTGGAGACTGTAGGAACCACAGGTAAGCACAGTGTTCTAATGGGGTAATAGGGTACTATGAGCTCTTTAAGATGTGATGGTGCCTGACCATTAAGAGTTTTGTAGGTGAAGAGAAGGATTTTAAATTCAATTCTAGATTTTACAGGAAGCCAATGCAGCAAAGCTAAAATGGGAGAAATATGATCTCTTTTTCCAGTTTTTGTCAGTACACGCAGCAGTTGCATTCTGGACCAGCTGGGGAGTGTTGTTAGGGCAGCCTGATAATGATGGTAAATGGTAAATGGACCGTACTTGTATAGCACCTTTCTAGTCTTCTGACTACTCAAAGCGCTTTTTACATTACAAATCACATTAACCCATTCACACACATTCATACACTGAATGGGTACAGGGGATACCATGCAAGATCCCAACCTGCCCATCAGAGGAAACTAAGCATTCATACACATTCACACTCTGATGGCACAGCCATCAGGAGCAATTTGGGGTTAAGTGTCTTGCCCAAGGACACATCGACATGCGGACAGGAAGAGCCGGGAATCAAACCGCCAATCTTAGAGAACGACCTGCTCTACCTCCTGAGCCACAGCCGCCCGAGTTGCAATAGTCCACCCTAGAAGAAACAAATGCATGGACTATTTTTCTGCATCTTGTTGTGACAGGATGTGCCTGATTTTTGCATTACGTAAGTCAAAAAAGGCAGTCCTTGAAATGTCTTTTTTGTGGCAGTTACATATCAAAGATTAAAGCTGCAAGCAGCGTTGGACGGGCCATCGCCTGCGCGGACGCTGGGACACGGCACCATTCAAGGGCATCCATCACACTCGCGTAGATGTCTCTGGACCTGGATTGACAGTGGAGACTTAAAGTGGTGAAGGACGGTGCAGATAGGAGCATGTACATTAAAATCACAGTAACTTCCTGTCATGGCGAACCATGAAATCTCAGCGGTGTGAGTAACAATTTTCTGTGGGGTGACACGTGTGTGGCTCACACCAGTGTCATCAAAATTATATCAGTTTTGTGCCCCTGTACAGTCATTTAAATTAATACATTGGAAGCTTTTGATAAGTTTATGTGTAAAAGAAATCATTTTTAGAAAAGTAGACTTTTAACCCACATGGCCTGATACAAGTTTGATTGAAATGTGTACAATCAAGTGTGCAGAGACAATGAGAAACTGCAGGCAGTCACAGAGAAATCCTTGTGAGTGACGTATTAAAATCTGAAGCCGATAGCATGAACACTCTGTGAGGAAATAGATTTAGTTTGGAGCCGAAAATTAGCAAAAAATCTGACCTTTGTAAACGTTTTGCGGATTTCCTGTTGGATTTAGGTCTGGGGTGTCAGCATATGATTTGTAGGTCTGGAGGAGATGAACAATATAGTGTTGGTTCCATCTCTCTATGACGTTCCTATGGGTCGCAGCGGCCAAAAAGCGCCTAAATAGACACCTAGGTGGCACTATGGAGTACTTTCTGGGCATGGGGGGGATAATTTTTACATATTTTCAAATTTTTCACCAGGCCGGATGTGTCTGCCAAATTTAGTGAGTTTTTGAGCATGTTTACGGGGTCAAATTAGGAGTTGAAGTCGCAGAATAATAATAAAGAAAGAAAGTAACAGCACAGGAACAACCCTGTTGCCCTGTTCCAGGACTGCAAGCAGCGTTGGACGGGCCTGAGCCCCCCCCCGCGCGCACGCCGGGACCCGGCGCCATGGCGTCCGTCACACTCGCCGCCCCCGAGCCTGGTGCGAGGCGCGTGAGTCTGCAGCCAAGTGGAGTTCGGTGCAGACAGGAGCGTGTACAGTAAAGTCGTAGCAAGCTACCTGTCATGGCTAAACATGACATGTCAACGGTGTGAGAATGACAAATTTCTGCTGAAGGAGAAGTGTGTGTTCTGATAAGTTTGTGTGAAAAAGAAATCAATTTTCTACTTTTCATCAGGTGCATTTTTTTTAATTAAAAAAGTAAAGACTTATAAGCCACATGACCTGATAAAAGTTAGATTGAAATGTGTACATGATTTTTTTGCTCCTGTCAATATTACAGAATAATCATGTAGTTATGTATATAATCTCCATTTATAAACACTATAACATATAACATCCAAACATCTCTCATAACTACATCACTCTCATTCACATTTGTCACATGTCTGACATGGCTGTCAAAAGAGATGAGAAACAACATTATAACTGCTAAGATAAATATTCAGCTTATTGCATAAATGGACTGAACACACAGCTGGACTAGGCAGCGGAAAACACTGTTAAACTGCTGCACACAGCATGTTACTGTTGTGCCCCTGTACTGTCATTTACATTGAAATACATGGAAAGCTTCTGATAAGTTTGTGTGCAAAATAAATCTATTTTCTACTAATCATCAGGTGCATTTTTAAAAAAGTAAAGAATTGTAAGCCACATGACCTGATAAAAGTTAGTTTAAATGTGTACAACATGACTTTTTTACTCCTGTCAATATTACAGAATAATCATGTAGTTATGTATATAATCTCCACTTATAAACACTATAACATATAACATATCCAAACATCACTCATAACTATAGTACAGTGCATCGTCACTCTCATTCACATTACTCACATTTCTTACATGGCTGTCAAATGAGATGAGAAACAACATTATAACTACTAAGGAAAATATTCAGCTTCTGTTATAAATGCACTGAACACGCAGCTGGACCAAGCAGCGGCTAACACAGTTAAACTGCGGCTTATTAAATCACATTGTACGGCTGCACACAGCATGCTACTTTCGTTAGCATCATCATATCGGTTAGCGTCTACTCCACTGATTAATTACAATAATTAACACAGAGCATCGTCACTCTCATTCACATTACTCACATGTCTTACATGGCTGTCAAATGAGAAGAGAAACAACATTATAACTGCTAAGAAAAATATTCAGCTTCTCTTATAAATACACTGCACACACAGCTGTACTAGGCAGCAGCTAACAGGGTTAAACTGCGGCTCATTAAATCACATCATATGACTGCACACAGCATGCTACTTTCGTTAGCATCGTCATATCAGTTAGCGTCTACTCCACTGATTAACTACAATAATTAACACATAAACAACATAACTTACAAGAGAAAAGGAGACTTACTTATCAATTGACGCACACAAGCTGTCACTGTCCAAACACTGTCACAACGCGCTGAGTAAGGGGTTTAGATGAACACCGCTGTAATATGTCTCACTCGCTCTGCAGCTCGTTTAATGACAACCCAGATAGCAGTGGACCACTGGTGGCTTTTGGTTGGCAAGCCGCCGGTGGTACACCAGCTGTGGTCCGAATGGCACATGGCATGATCTTCATACATATATTCTGTACATTCTCATCTGAAAGATTGCTGAATTATTAATAAATTACAGAAAACATTTATAGGTTTCTCATTAGCAGGCACTGTCTTCACCTTAGTAAACTTGGTAACTTTGGTAAACTCCGTAAATAACTACAAATTGCTCTGATTGAGAGCAAATGTAATGTGTTTAGTTGGTATTTTAATATCTCATTTGAATTATATGGCCATAATAAGGCTCATAAGAAATTGGTGGGGAACGAGCGAGGAATCTGAAACCGCTTGTGAGCCGCCGGCGGACCGCCAGAGAACCGATTAGCAAAATGCCAGTGGGCCACTGGTGGGAACCGCCGTTGGACAAACAACTCTGCTGCTGATGGGCCGACAGTGGGCCGCTGACCTATTGCTAGCTGGGAACGATCAAAAAAAACTCTGGTCTGATGCAGAGTTGTGATTGACAGGTAGGCGGGACTTACAGTTAATAACTGCAACGAAGAAAGAGCCTGCATATTAAACAATAGAGAAACCCATCTAGCAGGCAGTCTGTGTGTGTGTGTGTGTGCGTGTGTGTCAGGTGTCGACTCCACCCCCTCATGCAAGGAGCTGGCTAGAGCGGGGATCAGAGAAGAGAAATGTTCTATTCCTGATTTTAAAAGTAGACAGTAGCCTTGAATTTTGGCCATTTGGACTGAAAATACCCAAAAACCAGACCTCCTATTAAAAAGTTTTTGATAATTTTGGTCCAGGGCACTCTACTGAGCGATATATTACAATCTGAAGCCAAAACTATGAGCGGCCTCAGAGGAGATAGTAGTTGAAGCCCAATGAAATTTTGGAAAAATGTGCCATTTTTTTGGCATTTTAGGGAATTTAGGTTTTAGGTCTGGGGTGCCAGGTATGATTTTTAGGTCTTGAGGAGACTAACAATTTGGTGTTGGTTGCATCTCTCTACGACATACCTACGGGCCGTAGTGTCCAAAATAAAAACCTAGGTGGCGTTGTAGAGTACTTTCTGGCCATGGGGGGGGGGGGATAATTTTTACATATTATGAAATTTTTCGCCGGACTGGACGTACCTGCCGAATTGGGTGAGTTTTTCAGCATATTTAGGGGGTCAAATTCAGGGGGAAAGTCGCAAGATAATAAAGAAAGAAAGTAACAAACCAGTTACAATAGGGTCTTCGCCCAAGGGCCTCAGCCCTGAAAGGGTGAAGACTCTATTGTAACTGGTCCGTTACTTTCTTTCTTTCTTTATGATTACGCGACTTTCTCGAACGCTAACAATTTAGTGTTGGTTCCATCTCTCTACGACATTCCCACGGGCTGTAGCGGCTGAAATAGCGCCAAAATAGACACATAGGTGGGGCTATGGAGTACTTTCTGGGCATGGGGGGGGGGGGGGGGGGGGGGTAAGTTTTACATATTATCAAATTTTTAGTTTGAGCATGTTTAGGGGGGCAAATTAAGCGTTGATGGCATAATAATAAAGAAAGAAAGAAAGTAAGAAAGAAAGAAAAAGAAAGAAAGAAAGAAAGAAAGTAACAGCACAGGAACAATAGGGTCTTTGCCCTGTTCCAGGGTTTGCAAAAGTCAGAATTTTCCATAATTTCTGGCTCCAAATAAAAACTATCTCCTCCTAGGGCATTTGTTATTGGCCTCAGATTGTAATATATCGCTCATGAGACTGTGCTGAACAAAAGTTGTAATAGTTTGTAATAATAATAATAACGGTTTTCTTAATATCTCACCTCAAAGTCAGTCAGCGACATTTCCACTTATAATGCATTTCCCTTAGCATGTCAACTCCCTGTCAATTAAGGGCTACCGTTTACACTATAAGTCACATGACCTGTACCAGTGGACTCGCAACAAAAATTCCTACAAAAATCTGATATTTAGGGCCAGTGCACAAACCAGTGCAAAACCCTGTTGGATCTGAAGGAATTATAAGGGCCCGAGCACCTACTGGTGAGAAGAACTCTTGTATTTGTAGTGATTATTAGGGCCCGAGCGCTGACCAGCGCGAAGCCCTATTGTTTCCATAAGGATTATTATTAGGGCCAGAGCACTGACCAGCACGAAACCCTATTGTTTCCATAAGGATTATTATTATTATTATTTTGATTATTATTATTAGGGCCGATATTGATGCCGATTTTGCCATTTCCAACCCGCATACTGAAACGAACTCCTCCTAGAGATTTGACCTCAGGAACTTCAAATTAGGTCAGTATCAATTATAGGAGATGAAAAGTTATCAAAACAGTGAGCGTGTAACATTGCAAGGGCCATAACTCCGGCATACATGATCCTAAGAGAGCCAAACCTTTTCTGCTTGATAAGAGTCCCGCCCTGAACACATCCATGTGTCAATACTGGATCTGAGTCATAGTGGAGTCTACTGGAAGCAAGAAGTAACATGTTTTACACTTTGACACCCTGTAGGGATCACGGTGATCGCATCCACCATCCAAAATTTAAAGATTTGCTAACAGTCCAGGCCTGAGCACGTCTACATTACAATATTCAATCAGTGATGCAAATTGGTTTCATTGCGCCCCCTATAACACATTTCAGGAAAGCAGCCCCAGCAGCAGGCAAATGAGCAGACAAAGGAAGTGATGTTTCTCTCCTTGCTCTGTCTGAAATTGCCTGGCTGTGAAAATATCTATGTAACCCACATTAAAAATGTATCTTTAAGGTTCACACATTGTTGTATTTTACTTAAGTTAAGTTGAAATCCTTCTAAGTATTTTCATTTGTGATTAATATTTTATTTTGAATGACTGCTGTGGCGTGAATGTTTGCATTGCATGCTGGGATTAGCGCAGCTCAACTAACACTGTTTTGCTCACCAGTCCGTGATACAGTCAGAAGCAAGCCCCCAGGGATAGCGCCGAGCGGTGATGCAAATTTGACATAGCGGCCAAACTGTGGTATGACAATGTCACATGACGCTACTGGGTCCAGAAAGACTTTTTCCCATAGACTTACATTGTGAAAGAGACGTCCGTAAATCAGTGGATAATTTTTTTTGAGCATCACAATCCCCGCGAAATGACTCGTTTCACTGTCGGAATTTGATCCGTTCAGTCCAATCACATTTCAAAAGCCTAAAAGAGCTGCACGATTGAATTGTTATATCCCCATTCAAGTTAGCCAGAGGGCTAAACCGGAAGTAGCCGACTTGGCCGGCTGAAGTTACCAGTGCGCATGTTCCACGGGCCCAGTGATCCCGGATAATCTGGGTACTCTCAGACCCGGAAGTCGATTTTTTTTGGTATCATGCGCCACTGAGCAACTTTCATAGGAATGACCAAGGCCCCGCCTCCGACGCTGTATCCAGTTCTCTTAATACATCCATGGTCAGAAGGAAACAGACGTCAATTTTTAGAGAGACACGTTTTTGTGATTGTGAACATATATATATGCATTGATGTGAGAAGTTGTTGCAGAAGAGTACAAGTGAGCTGTGACCGGAGGATTTTCCTAGTTTTGTTTTTGTTGCTCGAGGACTCCGGTGAGTGTACTGTTAGCATGCTATGTGGCTAGCGGACATTGTAATGTACGTTTTCTTTCAATGTGATCATCACTAAGCACTGAACTCTTCTGCAACACCTTCTCACATCAATATATATATATAGGTTCACGATCACAAAAACAACGTATCTCTAAAAATTGACATCCGTTTCGTTCTGACTGTAACACGGACTGGTTAGCAAAACAGTGTTAGCTGGGCTGCGCTAATCCCAGCATGCAATGCAAACATTCACCTTCATTCACACACGACGCGTCCTCCTGTGGCTACTTTACGCCACTGCAGTCATTCAAAATGAAATATTTAATCACAAATGAAAATTTAATTAATAAACAATAACGTGTGAACCTGCTGCTGGGGCTTACTTTCTTGAAATGTGTTATAGGGGCACAATGGAACCACTTTGCATCACTGATTGAATATTATAATGTAGACGTGCTCAGGCCTGGACTGTTGGCAAACCTGTAAATTTTCAGGCAGATCCAACCATGTACACTGAGGTGATAGCAATTTCCTCTGCAGTGGCGAAACATCAAAAGTCAACGCCACGCCATGGCCAAACGCTTCAACTTGAACTTAATCTTTTGATAACTTTTGGTCATACATTAGTCTAGATGACACACACTGATTTTGAAGTCCTTACGATGAATTCTGTTGGAGGAGTTCGTTAAAATGCAAGGTATACGGAATGACCAAAAAAAGGCGAAAATTGACCAGTTTTTCACAGATGGCCGACTTCCTGTTGGACTTACGATATGGCTCCAAGAGGCTTTTTTGTGTGTCTTGACATTATACATGTGCCTTGTGAATTTCATTTTTCTACGTTAATCTGGAAGGCGGGGCTTCAATTTTGAAATTTTCAAGGGGGCGCTCTTGAGCCATATTGCCACGCCCATTCAAATTGACTACATAGGATGTTAGCTAATGTCACTCTGGACCTGTGTGTCAAGTTTCGTGAATGTAGAGCCATCCCTTGTCCCTGAAAAACAGTATCGTATTTCATGGCGAAGGATTTGTCGCCATGGTAACAGCGTTCAGTTTTGGGTCATGAGCTGCCAGATGTAGCATCACCAAGGTCTTGTTTATTAGCTGACTTAATTTCAGGCGCATCGGCCAAATTTCCTAGGAGTAATTAGACAAAGTACGAGGCATGTTACTTCCTGTCGCCAGTAGGTGGCGCTATGACTTTCGCTGTTACCATGGCGACAAACCCTTCGCCATGACATATGATACTGTTTTTCAGGGACAAGGGATGGCTCTACAGTCACGAAACTTGACACACATGTCCAGAGTCACCTTCTCTAAAATCCTATGTAGTCAATTTGAATGGGCGTGGAAATATGGCTCAACAGCGCCCCTTGAAAATTTCAAAAGTGAAGCCCCGCCTTCCAGATTAACATAGAAAAATGAAATTCACAAGGCACATGTATAAGCACAAAACGCACAAAAAAGCCTCTTGGAGCCATCTTGTAATTACAACAGGAAGTTGGCCATCTTGGAAAAACTGGTCAATTTCCCCCTTTTTTTGGCCATTTTTCTTACCTTGTATTTTAACGAACTCCTCTTACAGAATTCATCGTAAAGACTTCAAAATCAGTGTGTGTCATCTAGACTAGTGTATGATTGAAAGTTATTAAAAGATTTAGTTCATGTCGAAGCGTTTGGCCGTAGCGTGGCGTTGAGTTTTGATGTTTCGCCATGACAGAGGAAATTGATATAACTTGAATGTACATGGATGGATCTGCCTGAAACTTTAAAGATTTGATAACAGTCCAGGCCTGAGTATGTCTACATTACAATATTCATTCAGTGATTCAAACTGGCTCCATAGCACCCCCTACGGCATTTCATTGCAGCAGCTGGGCAAAATAGTGGACAAACGATGTGATGTTTCTCTCCTTGCTCTGTCTGAAAACAGCCTAAGTCTGGGAACGTCTACAGGTCCCTGACAAAAGCCCTTCGAGTGCACACCACTCCGACATGCGCTGGGGTGCGAGGGCCCGATCATCGCTGCTTGCAGCTTTAATTAGGGCCCGAGCACCGACTGGTGCGAAGGCCCTATTGGATCTGAAGGAATTATTAGGGCCCGAGCACCGACTGGTGCGAAGGCCCTATTGGATCTGAAGGAATTATTAGGGCCCGAGCACCTACCGGTGCGAAGCCCTATTGGATCTGAAGGAATTATTATTATTATTATTATTAGGGCCCGAGCACCTACCGGTGCGAAGCCCTATTGGATCTGAAGGAATTATTATTAGGGCCCGAGCACCTACCGGTGCGAAGCCCTATTGTAATTCAAGGAATTCTTCTCTATTATTAGGGCCCGAGCACCTACCGGTGCGAAGCCCTATTGGATCTGAAGGAATTATTATTATTATTATTAGGGCCCGAGCACCTACCGGTGCGAAGCCCTATTGGATCTGAAGGAATTATTATTATTATTATTCTTCTTCCGAAACGAACGATCCTAAGAGACCCAAACCTTTTGTGCTTGATAAGAGTCCCGCCCTGAACACATCCATGTGACAATATTGGATATGAGTCATAGCGCCACCTACTGACAACAGGAAGTTACATGTTTTACGCTCCGACGCCCTGTGGGCAGCACGGTGATTGAATCCAGCTCAAATTTACTGAGAATAGCCTCAAGACCTTGGAGATCCTATATTATGAAGTTGGTGACTTTTCATCGAAATGTGTTGCCATGGCGGCGCGGCGAATTTCGATGTCTCGCCATGAAATTTCAAAGCCTTATAACTTGACTCCATGTGGTCTGATCTTTTCCAAATTTCACATGTTTGTTAAGACTCCCGGTCTGAACACGTGGTCAGTCTCATATTTAGCGAAAGTCATAGCGCCACCTACTGGCGACAGGAAGTAACATGCGTCGTACTTTGTCTAATTACTCCTAGGAAATTTGGCCGATGCAACTGAAATTAAGTCAGCTAATAAACAAGACCTTGGTGATGCTACATTTGACAGCTCGTGACCCAAAACTGAACGCTGTTACCATGGCGACAAATCCTTCGCCATGAAATACGATACTGTTTTTCAGGGACAAGGGATGGCTCTACAGTCATGAAACTTGACACACATGTCCAGAGTCACCTTATCTAAAATCCTATGTAGACAATTTGAATGGGCGTGGCAATATGGCTCAAGAGCGCCCCCTTGAAAATTTCAAAATTGAAGCCCTGCCTTCCAGATTAAAGTAGAAAAATGAAATTCACAAGGATCATGTATAATGTCAAGACGCACAAAAAAGCCTCCTGGAGCCATCTTGTAATTACAACAGGAAGTCGGCCATTTTGGAAAAACTGGTCAATTTTCGCCTTTTTTTGGTCATGTCGCTTACCTTGTATTTCAACGAACTCCTCCTACAGAATTCATCGTGAGGACTTCAAAATCAGTGTGTGTCATCTAGACTAGTGTATGATCAAAAGTTATCAAAAGATTTAGTTCATGTTGAAGCGTTTGGCCGTGGCGTGGCGTTGAGTTTTGATGTTTCGCCATGACAGAGGAAATTGATATAACTTGAGTGTACATGGATGGATCTGCCTGAAACTTTACAGGTTTGCTAACAGTCCAGGCCTGAGCACGTCTACATTACAACATTCAATCAGTGATGTAAACTGGCTCCATTGCGTCCCCTACGGCATTTCATTGCAGCAGCTGGGCAAAATAGTGGATAAAGGATGTGATGTTTCTCTCCTTGCTCTGTCTGAAAACAGCCTGAGTTTGGAAACATCGCCAAGTCACTGACAAATCCCTTCGACTGCGCGTTCTTCGACTGCGCGGCGGTCGACTGCGCGGCGGTCGACGTGCACTGGGGTGCGAGGGCCCGATCATCGCTGCTTGCAGCTTTAATTAGGGCCCGAGCACCTACCGGTGCGAAGCCCTATTGGATCTGAAGGAATTATTATTATTATTCTTCTTCCAAAACAAACGCATTTTTGAGGGCCTAAACGAGCACAAAAAGTTGTTAAAATTTGCACAGACATCAGAAGTGGTGAAAAATTTGATATTTTATGCGTCTCGCAAAAAGGCGGGGCAAAATGTCTCGATAGCGCCCCCTAAAAAATTAGAAAAATTGAGCCCCTCGATACAGATTGTCGTAGGAGAACGAGATTCGGTATGCTTATGTATCATGACCAGACGCACCAAAAAGTCTCTTGGACACATACCCTAACTCCAACAGGAAGTCGGCCATTTTGTGCCAAAGTTGCCATTTTGACACCGATTTGGTCATTTCCACCCCGCATATTTTAACGAACTCCTCCTAGAGATTTGACCTCAGCCACTTGAAATTCGGTCCATATCATCTACAGGCATAGGAGATTAAAAGTTATTAAAACGGTGAGTTTTCATCATTGCCAAGGGGGCGTGGCCGGGGAGCGAATTTCGATCCTTCGCCATGAAAATTGAAACGGCCATAACTCCGGCATACGTGATCCTAAGAGACCCAAACCTTTTGTGCTTGATAAGAGTCCCGCCCTGAACACATCCATGTGACAATATTGGATATGAGTCATAGCGCCACCTACTGGCAACAGGAAGTTACATGTTTTACGCTCAGACGCCGTGTGGGCAGCACGGTGATCGAATGCAGCTCAAATTTACTGAGGATAGCCTCAAGACCTTGGAGATTCTATACTATGAAGTTGGTGACTTTTCATGGTAAGGTGTTGCCATGGCGACGCGGCGAATTTCGATGTCTCGCCATGAAATTTCAAAGCCTCATAACTTTACTCCACGTGGTCTGATCTTTTCCAAATTTCACATGCTTGTTAAGACTCCCGGTCTGAATACATGGTCAGTCTCATATTTAGCGAAAGTCATAGCGCCACCTACTGGCGACAGGAAGTATCATGCGTCGTACTTTGTCTAATTACTCCTAGGAAATTTGGCCGATGCACCTGAAATTAAGTCAGCTCATAAACAAGACCTTGGTGATGCTACATTTGACAGCTCGTGACCCAAAACTGAACGCTGTTACCATGGCGACAAATCCTTCGCCATGAAATACGATACTGTTTTTCAGGGACAAGGGATGGCTCTACAGTCATGAAACTTGACACACATGTCCAGAGTCACCTTATCTAAAATCCTATGTAGACAATTTAACCGGGCGTGGCAATATGGCTCAAGAGCGCCCCCTTGAAAATTTCAAAATTGAAGCCCCGCCTTCCAGATTAAAGTAGAAAAATGAAATTCACAAGGTCCATGTTTAATGTCAAGACGCACAAAAAAGCCTCTTGGAGCCATATCGTAAGTCCAACAGGAAGTCGGCCATCTTTGAAAAACTGGTCAATTTTCGCCTTTTTTTGGTCATGTCGCTTACCTTGCATTTTAACGAACTCCTCCTACAGAATTCATCGTGAGGACTTCAAAATCAGTGTGTGTCATCTAGACTAGTGTATGATCCAAAGTTATCAAAAGATTTAGTTAATGTCGAAGCGTTTGGCCGTGGTGTGGCGTTGAGTTTTGATGTTTCGCCGTGACAGAGGACATCGATATAACTTGAGTGTACATGGTTGGATCTGCCTGAAACTTTACAGGTTTGCTAACAGTCCAGGCCTGAGTATGTCTACATTACAATATTCAATCAGTGATGTAAACTGGCTCCATTGCGCCCCCTATAGCATTTCATTGCAGCAGCTGGGCAAAATAGTGGACAAAGGATGTGATGTTTCTCTCCTTGCTCTGTCTGCAAACAGCCTGAGTTTGGAAACATCGCCAAGTCACTGACAAAAGCCCTTTGACTGCGCGTCCTTTGACTGCGCGTCCTTCGACTGCGCGTCCTTCGACTGCGTGTCCTTCGACTGTGCGGCCGTCGACATGCGCTGGGGTGCGAGGGCCCGATCATCGCTGCTTGCAGCTTTAATTAGGGCCCGAGCACCTACCGGTGCGAAGCCCTATTGTAATTCAAGGAATTCTTCTCTATTATTAGGGCCCGAGCACCTACCGGTGCGAAGCCCTATTGGATCTGAAGGAATTATTATTATTATTATTAGGGCCCGAGCACCTACCGGTGCGAAGCCCTATTGGATCTGAAGGAATTATTAGGGCCCGAGCACCTACCGGTGCGAAGCCCTATTGGATCTGAAGGAATTATTATTATTATTATTATTCTTCTTCCGAAACGAACGCATTTTTGACGGCCTAAACGTGAACGAAAAGTTGTTAAACTTTGCACAGACGTCAGAAGTGGTGAAAAATTTGATATTTTATGCGTCTCGCAAAAAGGCGGGGCAAAATGTCTCGATAGCGCCCCCTAGAAAATTAGGAAAATTGAGCCCCTCGATACAGATTGTCATAGGAGAACGAAATTCGGTAGGCTTATGCAACATGACCAGACGCACCAAAAAGTCTCTTGGACACATACCCTAACTCCAACAGGAAGTCGGCCATTTTGTGCCAAAGTTGCCATTTTGACACCGATTTGGTCATTTCCACCCTGCATACTTTAACGAACTCCTCCTAGAGATTTGACCTCAGCCACTTGAAATTCGGTCCATATCATCTACAGGCATAGGAGATTAAAAGTTATTAAAACGGTGAGTTTTCGTCATTGCCAAGGGGGCGTGGCCGGGGGGCGAATTTCGATCCTTCGCCATGAAAATTGAAACGGCCATAACTCCGGCATACGTGATCCTAAGAGAGCCAAACCTTTTGTGCTTGATAAGAGTCCCGCCCTAAACACATCCATGTGTCAATACAGGATATGAGTCATAGCGCCACCTACTGGCAACAGGAAGTCACATGCTTTACGCTCCGACACCCTGTGGGCAGCACGGTGATCGAATCCAGTTCAAATTTACTGAGAATAGCCTCAAGACCTTGGAGATTCTATACTATGAAGTTGGTGACTTTTCATGGTAAGGTGTTGCCATGGCGACGCGGCGAATTTCGATGTCTCGCCATGAAATTTCAAAGCCTCATAACTTTACTCCACGTGATCTGATCTTTTCCAAATTTCACATGCTTGTTAAGACTCCCGGTCTGAATACATGGTCAGTCTCATATTTAGCGAAAGTCATAGCGCCACCTACTGGCGACAGGAAGTATCATGCGTCGTACTTTGTCTAATTACTCCTAGGAAATTTGGCCGATGCACCTGAAATTAAGTCAGCTCATAAACAAGACCTTGGTGATGCTACATTTGACAGCTCGTGACCCAAAACTGAACGCTGTTACCATGGCGACAAATCCTTCGCCATGAAATACGATACTGTTTTTCAGGGACAAGGGATGGCTCTACAGTCATGTAACTTGACACACATGTCCAGAGTCACCTTATCTAAAATCCTATGTAAACAATTTAACCGGGCGTGGCAATATGGCTCAAGAGCGCCCCCTTGAAAATTTCAAAATTGAAGCCCTGCCTTCCAGATTAAAGTAGAAAAATGAAATTCACAAGGTCCATGTTTAATGTCAAGACGCACAAAAAAGCCTCTTGGAGCCATATCGTAAGTCCAACAGGAAGTCGGCCATCTTTGAAAAACTGGTCAATTTTCGCCTTTTTTTGGTCATGTCGCTTACCTTGCATTTTAACGAACTCCTCCTACAGAATTCATCGTGAGGACTTCAAAATCAGTGTGTGTCATCTAGACTAGTGTATGATCAAAAGTTATCAAAAGATTTAGTTAATGTCGAAGCGTTTGGCCGTGGTGTGGCGTTGAGTTTTGATGTTTCGCCGTGACAGAGGACATCGATATAACTTGAGTGTACATGGTTGGATCTGCCTGAAACTTTACAGGTTTGCTAACAGTCCAGGCCTGAGTATGTCTACATTACAATATTCAATCAGTGATGTAAACTGGCTCCATTGCGCCCCCTATAGCATTTCATTGCAGCAGCTGGGCAAAATAGTGGACAAAGGATGTGATGTTTCTCTCCTTGCTCTGTCTGCAAACAGCCTGAGTTTGGAAACATCGCCAAGTCACTGACAAAAGCCCTTTGACTGCGCGTCCTTCGACTGCGCGTCCTTCGACTGCGCGGCCGTCGACATGCGCTGGGGTGCGAGGGCCCGATCATCGCTGCTTGCAGCTTTAATTATTATTATTATTCTTCTTCCGAAACGAACGCATTTTTGACGGCCTAAACGTGAACGAAA
This sequence comes from Euthynnus affinis, assembly GCA_029490765.1. NCBI lineage: Eukaryota > Metazoa > Chordata > Actinopteri > Scombriformes > Scombridae > Euthynnus > Euthynnus affinis. The sequence goes on from CM055846.1 coordinate 33,603,415, forward strand.
AGTTGTTAAACTTTGCACAGACGTCAGAAGTGGTGAAAAATTTGATATTTTATGCGTCTTGCAAAAAGGCGGGGCAAAATGTCTCGATAGCGCCCCCTAGAAAGTTAGGAAAATTGAGCCCCTCGATACAGATTGACGTAGGAGAACGAATTTCGGTATGCATATGTATCATGACCAGACGCACCAAAAAGTCTCTTGGACACATACCCTAACTCCAACAGGAAGTCGGCCATTTTGTGCCAAAGTTGCCATTTTGACGCCGATTTGGTCATTTCCACCCCGCATACTTTAACGAACTCCTCCTAGAGATTTGACCTCAGCAACTTGAAATTCGGTCCATATCATCTACAGGCATAGGAGATTGAAAGTTATTAAAACGGTGAGTTTTCGTCATTGCCAAGGGGGCGTGGCCGGGGGGCGAATTTCGATCCTTCGCCATGAAAATTGAAACGGCCATAACTCCGGCATACGTGATCCTAAGAGACCCAAACCTTTTGTGCTTGATAAGAGTCCCGCCCTGAACACATCCATGTGACAATATTGGATATGAGTCATAGCGCCACCTACTGGCAACAGGAAGTTACATGTTTTACGCTCAGACGCCGTGTGGGCAGCACGGTGATCGAATGCAGCTCAAATTTACTGAGGATAGCTTCAAGACCTTGGAGATCCTATATTATGAAGTTGGTGACTTTACGTCGAAAGGTGTTGCCATGGCGGCGCGGCGAATTTCGATGTCTCGCCATGAAATTTCAAAGCCTTATAACTGGACTCCACGTGGTCTGATCTTTTCCAAATTTCACATGCTTGTTAAGACTCCCGGTCTGAACACATGTTGAGTCTCATATCTAGCGAAAGTCATAGCGCCACCTACTGGCGACAGGAAGTAACATGCGTCGTACTTTGTCTAATTACTCCTAGGAAATTTGGCCGACGCACCTGAAATTAAGTCAGCTCATAAACAAGACCTTGGTGATGCTACATTTGGCAGGTCATGACCCAAAACTGAACGCTGTTACCATGGCGACAAATACTTCGCCATGAAATACGATACTGTTTTTCAGGGACAAGGGATGGCTCTACAGTCATGAAACTTGACACACATGTCCAGAGTCACCTTATCTAAAATCCTATGTAGTCAATTTGAATGGGCGTGGCAATATGGCTCAAGAGCGCCCCCTTGAAAATTTCAAAATTGAAGCCCTGCCTTCCAGATTAAATTAGAAAAATGAAATTCACAAGGTCCATGTATAATGTCAAGACGCACAAAAAAGCCTCTTGGAGCCATATCGTAAGTCCAACAGGAAGTCGGCCATCTTTGAAAAACTGGTCAATTTTCGCCTTTTTTTGGTCATGTCGCTTACCTTGCATTTTAACGAACTCCTCCTACAGAATTCATCGTGAGGACTTCAAAATCAGTGTGTGTCATCTAGACTAGTGTATGATCAAAAGTTATCAAAAGATTAAGTTCATGTCGAAGCGTTTGGCCGTGGTGTGGCGTTGAGTTTTGATGTTTCGCCCTGACAGAGGAAATTGATATAACTTGAGTGTACATGGTTGGATCTGCCTGAAACTTTACAGGTTTGCTAACAGTCCAGGCCAGAGCACGTCTACATTACAATATTCAATCAGTGATGTAAACTGGCTCCATTGCGCCCCCTACAGCATTTCATTGCAGCAGCTGGGCAAAATAGTGGACAAAGGATGTGATGTTTCTCTCCTTGCTCTGTCTGACAACAGCCTGAGTTTGGAAACATCGCCAAGTCACTGACAAAAGCCCTTCGACTGCGCGTCCTTCGACTGCGCGTCCTTCGACTGCGCGTCCTTCGACTGCGCGGCGGTCGACATGCGCTGGGGTGCGAGGGCCCGATCATCGCTGCTTGCAGCTTTAATTAGGGCCCGAGCACCTACCGGTGCGAAGCCCTATTGGATCTGAAGGAATTATTAGGGCCCGAGCACCTACCGGTGCGAAGCCCTATTGGATCTGAAGGAATTATTATTATTATTATTCTTCTTCCAAAACAAACGCATTTTTGAGGGCCTAAACGTGCACGAAAAGTTGTTAAACTTTGCACAGACATCAGAAGTGGTGAAAAATTTGATATTTTATGCGTCTCGCAAAAAGGCGGGGCACAATGTCTCGATAGCGCCCCCTAGAAAATTAGGAAAATTGAGCCCCTCGATACAGATTGTCGTAGGAGAACGAAATTCGGTATGCATATGTATCATGACCAGACGCACCAAAAAGTCTCTTGGACACATACCCTAACTCCAACAGGAAGTCGGCCATTTTGTGCCAAAGTTGCCATTTTGACCCCGATTTGGTCATTTCCACCCCGCATACTTTAACGAACTCCTCCTAGAGATTTGACCTCAGCAACTTGAAATTCGGTCCATATCATCTACAGGCATAGGAGATTAAAAGTTATTAAAACGGTGAGTTTTCATCATTGCCAAGGGGGCGTGGCCGGGGGGTGAATTTCGATCCTTCGCCATGGAAATTGAAACGGCCATAACTCCGGCATACGTGATCCTAAGAGAGCCAAACCTTTTGTGCTTGATAAGAGTCCCGCCCTGAACGCATCCATGTGACAATACTGGATATGAGTCATAGCGCCACCTACTGGCAACAGGAAGTCACAAGTTTTACGCTCCGACGCCCTGTGGGCAGCACGGTGATCGAATCCAGTTCAAATTTACTGAGAATAGCCTCAAGACCTTGGAGATTCTATATTATGAAGTTGGTGACTTTTCGTGGTAAGGTGTTGCCATGGCGACGCAGCGAATTTCGATGTCTCGCCATGAAATTTCAAAGCCTCATAACTTGACTCCATGTGGTCTGATCTTTTCCAAATTTCACATGCTTGTTAAGAGTCTCGGTCTGAACACATGTTCAGTCTCATATTTAGCGAAAGTCATAGCGCCACCTACTGGCAACAGGAAGTAACATGCCTCGTACTTTGTCTAATTACTCCTAGGAAATTTGGCCGATGCGCCTGAAATTAAGTCAGCTAATAAACAAGACCTTGGGGATGCTACATTTGGCAGGTCATGACCCAAAACTGAACGCTGTTACCATGGCGACAAATCCTTCGCCATGAAATACGATACTTTTTTCAGGAACAAGGGATGGCTCTACAGTCACGAAACTTGACACACATGTCCAGAGTCACCTTATCTAACATCCTATGTAGTCAATTTGAATGGGCGTGGCAATATGGCTAAAGAGCGCCCCCTTGAAAATTTCAAAATTGATGCCCCGCCTTCCAGATTAACGTAGAAAAATGAAATTCACAAGGCACATGTATAATGTCAAGACGCACAAAAAAGCCTCTTGGAGCCATCTTGTAATTACAACAGGAAGTCGGCCATTTTGGAAAAACTGGTCAATTTTCACCTTTTTTTGGTCATGTCGCATACCTTGTATTTTAACGAACTCCTCTTACAGTATTCATCGTAAGGACTTCAAAATCAGTGTGTGTCATCCAGACTAGTGTATGATCAAAAGTTATTAAAAGATTTAGTTCATGTTGAAGCGTTTGGCCGTGGCGTGGCGTTGAGTTTTGATGTTTCGCCATGACAGAGGAAATTGATATAACTTGAGTGTACATGGTTGGATCTGCCTGAAACTTTACAGGTTTGCCAACAGTCCTGGCCTGAGCACATCTACATTACAATATTCAATCAGTGATGCACTGATTGCCCCAGCAGCTGGGCAAAATAGTGGACAAAGGATGTGATGTTTTTCTCCTTGCTCTGTCTGAAAACAGCCTGAGTTTGGAAACATCGCCAAGTCACTGACAAAAGCCCTTCGACTGCGCGGCCTTCGACTGCGCGGCCGTCGACATGCGCTGGGGTGCGAGGGCCCGATCATCGCTGCTTGCAGCTTTAATTATTATTAGGGCCCGAGCACCTACCGGTGCGAAGCCCTATTGGATCTGAAGGAATTATTATTAGGGCCCGAGCACCGACTGGTGCGAAGGCCCTATTGGATCTGAAGGAATTATTATTATTATTAGGGCCCGAGCACCGACTGGTGCGAAGGCCCTATTGGATCTGAAGGAATTATTATTATTATTATTATTATTATTATTATTATTATTATTATTATTCTTCCGAAACGAACGCATTTTTGACGGCCTAAACGTGAACGAAAAGTTGTTAAACTTTGCACAGACGTCAGAAGTGGTGAAAAATTTGATATTTTATGCGTCTTGTAAAAAGGCGGGGCAAAATGTCTCGATAGCGCCCCCTAGAAAATTAGGAAAATTGAGCCCCTCGATACAGATTGACGTAGGAGAACGAATTTCGGTATGCATATGTATCATGACCAGACGCACCAAAAAGTCTCTTGGACACATACCCTAACTCCAACAGGAAGTCGGCCATTTTGTGCCAAAGTTGCCATTTTGACCCCGATTTGGTCATTTCCACCCCGCATACTTTAACGAACTCCTCCTAGAGATTTGACCTCAGCAACTTGAAATTCGGTCCATATCATCTACAGGCATAGGAGATTAAAAGTTATTAAAACGGTGAGTTTTCATCATTGCCAAGGGGGCGTGGCCGGGGGGTGAATTTCGATCCTTCGCCATGGAAATTGAAACGGCCATAACTCCGGCATACGTGATCCTAAGAGAGCCAAACCTTCTGTGCTTGATAAGAGTCCCGCCCTGAACGCATCCATGTGACAATACTGGATATGAGTCATAGCGCCACCTACTGGCAACAGGAAGTTACATGTTTCACGCTCCGACGCTCTGTGGTCAGCACGGTGATCGAATCCAGCTCAAATTTACTGAGAGTAGCCTCAAGACGTTGGAGATGCTATATTATGAAGTTGGTGACTTTTTGTCAAAAGGTGTGGCCATGGCGGCGCGGCGAATTTCGATGTCTCGCCATGAAATTTCAAAGCCTTATAACTGGACTCCATGTGGTCTGATCTTTTCCAAATTTCACATGTTTGTTAAGACTCCCGGTCTGAACACATGTTCAGTCTCATATTTAGCGAAAGTCATAACGCCACCTACTGGCGACAGGAAGTAACATGCCTCGTACTTTGTCTAATTACTCCTAGGAAATTTGGCCGATGCGCCTGAAATTAAGTCAGCTCATAAACAAGACCTTGGTGATGCTAGATTTGGCAGGCCATGACCCAAAACTGAACGCTGTTACCATGGCGACAAATCCTTCGCCATGACATACGATACTGTTTTTCAGGGAGAAGGGATGGCTCTACAGTCACAAAACTTGACACACATGTCCAGAGTCACCTTATCTAAAATCCTATGTAGACAATTTAACCGGGCGTGGCAATATGGCTCACAAGCGCCCCCTTGAAAACTTCAAAAGTGAAGCCCCGCCTTCCAGATTAACATAGAAAAATGAAATTCACAAGGCACATGTATAAGCACAAGTGCACAAAAAAGCCTCTTGGAGCCATCTTGTAATTACAACAGGAAGTCGGCCATCTTGGAAAAACTGGTCAATTTCCCCCTTTTTTTGGCCATTTTTCTTACCTTGTATTTTAACGAACTCCTCCTACAGAATTCATCGTGAGGACTTCAAAATCAGTGTGTGTCATCTAGACTAGTGTATGATCCAAAGTTATTAAAAGATTTAGTTCATGTCGAAGCGTTTGACCGTGGCGTGGCGTTGAGTTTTGATGTTTCGCCATGACAGAGGAAATTGATATAACTTGAGTGTACATGGATGGATGTGCCTGAAACTTTAAAGATTTGATAACAGTCCAGACCTGAGTATGTCTACATTACAATATTCAATCAGTGATTCAAACTGGCTCCATAGCACCCCCTACGGCATTTCATTGCAGCAGCTGGGCAAAATAGTGGACAAAGGATGTGATGTTTCTCTCCTTGCTCTGTCTGAAAACAGCCTGAGTCTGGAAACGTCTACAGGTCCCTGACTAAAGCCCTTCGAGTACACGCCACTCCGACATGCGCTGGGGTGCGAGGGCCCGATCATCGCTGCTTGCAGCTTTAATTATTATTATTATTATTATTATTATTATTATTCTTCTTCCGAAACGAACGCATTTTTGACGGCCTAAACGTGAACGAAAAGTTGTTAAACTTTGCACAGACGTCAGAAGTGGTGAAAAATTTGATATTTTATGCATCTCGCAAAAAGGCGGGGCAAAATGTCTCGATAGCGCCCCCTAGAAAATTAGGAAAATTGAGCCCCTCGATACAAATCGTCGTAGGAGAACGAATTTCGGTATGCATATGTATCATGACCAGACGCACCAAAAAGTCTCTTGGACACATACCCTAACTCCAACAGGAAGTCGGCCATTTTGTGCCAAAGTTGCCATTTTGACACCGATTTGGTCATTTCCACCCCGCATACTTTAACGAACTCCTCCTAGAGATTTTACCTCAGCCACTTGAAATTCGGTCCATATCATCTACAGGCATAGGAGATTAAAAGTTATTAAAACGGTGAGTTTTCGTCATTGCCAAGGGGGCGTGGCCGGGGGGCGAATTTCGATCCTTCGCCATGAAAATTGAAACGGCCATAACTCCGGCATACGTGATCCTAAGAGAGCCAAACCTTTTGTGCTTGATAAGAGTCCCGCCCTGAACACATCCATGTGACAATACTGGATATGAGTCATAGCGCCACCTACTGACAACAGGAAGTTACATGTTTCACGCTCCGACGCCCTGTGGGCAGCACGGTGATCGAATCCAGCTCAAATTTACTGAGAATAGCCTCAAGACCTTGGAGATCCTATATTATGAAGTTGGTGACTTTTCATCGAAATGTGTTGCCATGGCGGCGCGGCGAATTTCGATGTCTCGCCATGAAATTTCAAAGCCTTATAACTTGACTCCATGTGGTCTGATCTTTTCCAAATTTCACATGTTTGTTAAGATTCCCGGTCTGAACACATGGTCAGTCTCATATTTAGCGAAAGTCATAGCGCCACCTACTGGCGACAGGAAGTAACATGCGTCGTACTTTGTCTAATTACTCCTAGGAAATTTGTCTGAAGCACCTGAAATTAAGTCAGCTAATAAACAAGACCTTGGTGATGCTACATTTGACAGCTCGTGACCCAAAACTGAACGCTGTTACCATGGCGACAAATCCTTCGCCATAAAATACGATACTGTTTTTCAGGGACAAGGGATGGATCTACAGTCATGAAACTTGACACACATGTCCAGAGTCACCTTATGTAAAATCCTATGTAGACAATTTAACCGGGCGTGGCAATATGGCTCAAGAGCGCCCCCTTGAAAATTTCAAAATTGAAGCCCTGCCTTCCAGATTAAAGTAGAAAAATGAAATTCACAAGGTCCATGTATAATGTCAAGACGCACAAAAAATCCTCTTGGAGCCATATCGTAAGTCCAACAGGAAGTCGGCCATCTTTGAAAAACTGGTCAATTTTCGCCTTTTTTTGGTCATGTCGCTTGCATTGCATTTTAATGAACTCCTCCTACAGAATTCATCGTGAGGACTTCAAAATCAGTGTGTGTCATCTAGACTAGTGTATGATCAAAAGTTATCAAAAGATTTTGTTAATGTTGAAGCGATTGGCCGTGGTGTGGCGTTGAGTTTTGATGTTTCGCCATGACAGAGGAAATCGATATAACTTGAGTGTACATGGTTGGATCTGCCTGAAACTTTACAGGTTTGCTAACAGTCCAGGCCTGAGTATGTCTACATTACAATATTCAATCAGTGATGTAAACTGGCTCCATTGCGCCCCCTACAGCATTTCATTGCAGCAGCTGGGCAAAATAGTGGACAAAGGATGTAATGTTTCTCTCCTTGCTCTGTCTGCAAACAGCCTGAGTTTGGAAACATCGCCAAGTCACTGACAAAAGCCCTTCGACTGCGCGTCCTTCGACTGCGCGTCCTTCGACTGCGCGGCGGTCGACATGCGCTGGGGTGCGAGGGCCCGATCATCGCTGCTTGCAGCTTTAATTATTATTATTATTCTTCTTCCAAAACAAACGCATTTTTGAGGGCCTAAACGTGAACGAAAAGTTGTTAAACTTTGCACAGACGTCAGAAGTGGTGAAAAATTTGATATTTTATGCGTCTCGCAAAAAGGCGGGGCAAAATGTCTCGATAGCGCCCCCTAGAAAATTAGGAAAATTGAGCCCCTCGATACAGATTGACGTAGGAGAACGAATTTCGGTATGCATATGTATCATGACCAGACGCACCAAAAAGTCTCTTGGACACATACCCTAACTCCAACAGGAAGTCGGCCATTTTGTGCCAAAGTTGCCATTTTGACACCGATTTGGTCATTTCCACCCCGCATATTTTAACGAACTCCTCCTAGAGATTTGACCTCAGCCACTTGAAATTCGGTCCATATCATCTACAGGCATAGGAGATTAAAAGTTATTAAAACAGTGAGTTTTCATCATTGCCAAGGGGGCGTGGCCGAGGGGCGAATTTCGATCCTTCGCCATGAAAATTGAAACGACCATAACTCCGGCATACGTGATCCTAAGAGAGCCAAACCTTTTGTGCTTGATAAGAGTCCCGCCCTAAACACATCCATGTGTCAATACAGGATATGAGTCATAGCGCCACCTACTGGCAACAGGAAGTCACATGCTTTACGCTCCGACACCCTGTGGGCAGCACGGTGATCGAATCCAGTTCAAATTTACTGAGAATAGCCTCAAGACCTTGGAGATTCTATACTATGAAGTTGGTGACTTTTCATGGTAAGGTGTTGCCATGGCGACGCGGCGAATTTCGATGTCTCGCCATGAAATTTCAAAGCCTCATAACTTTACTCCACGTGATCTGATCTTTTCCAAATTTCACATGCTTGTTAAGACTCCCGGTCTGAATACATGGTCAGTCTCATATTTAGCGAAAGTCATAGCGCCACCTACTGGCGACAGGAAGTATCATGCGTCGTACTTTGTCTAATTACTCCTAGGAAATTTGGCCGATGCACCTGAAATTAAGTCAGCTCATAAACAAGACCTTGGTGATGCTACATTTGACAGCTCGTGACCCAAAACTGAACGCTGTTACCATGGCGACAAATCCTTCGCCATGAAATACGATACTGTTTTTCAGGGACAAGGGATGGCTCTACAGTCATGTAACTTGACACACATGTCCAGAGTCACCTTATCTAAAATCCTATGTAAACAATTTAACCGGGCGTGGCAATATGGCTCAAGAGCGCCCCCTTGAAAATTTCAAAATTGAAGCCCTGCCTTCCAGATTAAAGTAGAAAAATGAAATTCACAAGGTCCATGTTTAATGTCAAGACGCACAAAAAAGCCTCTTGGAGCCATATCGTAAGTCCAACAGGAAGTCGGCCATCTTTGAAAAACTGGTCAATTTTCGCCTTTTTTTGGTCATGTCGCTTACCTTGCATTTTAACGAACTCCTCCTACAGAATTCATCGTGAGGACTTCAAAATCAGTGTGTGTCATCTAGACTAGTGTATGATCAAAAGTTATCAAAAGATTTAGTTAATGTCGAAGCGTTTGGCCGTGGTGTGGCGTTGAGTTTTGATGTTTCGCCGTGACAGAGGACATCGATATAACTTGAGTGTACATGGTTGGATCTGCCTGAAACTTTACAGGTTTGCTAACAGTCCAGGCCTGAGTATGTCTACATTACAATATTCAATCAGTGATGTAAACTGGCTCCATTGCGCCCCCTATAGCATTTCATTGCAGCAGCTGGGCAAAATAGTGGACAAAGGATGTGATGTTTCTCTCCTTGCTCTGTCTGCAAACAGCCTGAGTTTGGAAACATCGCCAAGTCACTGACAAAAGCCCTTTGACTGCGCGTCCTTCGACTGCGCGTCCTTCGACTGCGCGGCCGTCGACATGCGCTGGGGTGCGAGGGCCCGATCATCGCTGCTTGCAGCTTTAATTATTATTATTATTCTTCTTCCGAAACGAACGCATTTTTGACGGCCTAAACGTGAACGAAAAGTTGTTAAACTTTGCACAGACGTCAGAAGTGGTGAAAAATTTGATATTTTATGCGTCTTGCAAAAAGGCGGGGCAAAATGTCTCGATAGCGCCCCCTAGAAAGTTAGGAAAATTGAGCCCCTCGATACAGATTGACGTAGGAGAACGAATTTCGGTATGCATATGTATCATGACCAGACGCACCAAAAAGTCTCTTGGACACATACCCTAACTCCAACAGGAAGTCGGCCATTTTGTGCCAAAGTTGCCATTTTGACGCCGATTTGGTCATTTCCACCCCGCATACTTTAACGAACTCCTCCTAGAGATTTGACCTCAGCAACTTGAAATTCGGTCCATATCATCTACAGGCATAGGAGATTGAAAGTTATTAAAACGGTGAGTTTTCGTCATTGCCAAGGGGGCGTGGCCGGGGGGCGAATTTCGATCCTTCGCCATGAAAATTGAAACGGCCATAACTCCGGCATACGTGATCCTAAGAGACCCAAACCTTTTGTGCTTGATAAGAGTCCCGCCCTGAACACATCCATGTGACAATATTGGATATGAGTCATAGCGCCACCTACTGGCAACAGGAAGTTACATGTTTTACGCTCAGACGCCGTGTGGGCAGCACGGTGATCGAATGCAGCTCAAATTTACTGAGGATAGCTTCAAGACCTTGGAGATCCTATATTATGAAGTTGGTGACTTTACGTCGAAAGGTGTTGCCATGGCGGCGCGGCGAATTTCGATGTCTCGCCATGAAATTTCAAAGCCTTATAACTGGACTCCACGTGGTCTGATCTTTTCCAAATTTCACATGCTTGTTAAGACTCCCGGTCTGAACACATGTTGAGTCTCATATCTAGCGAAAGTCATAGCGCCACCTACTGGCGACAGGAAGTAACATGCGTCGTACTTTGTCTAATTACTCCTAGGAAATTTGGCCGACGCACCTGAAATTAAGTCAGCTCATAAACAAGACCTTGGTGATGCTACATTTGGCAGGTCATGACCCAAAACTGAACGCTGTTACCATGGCGACAAATACTTCGCCATGAAATACGATACTGTTTTTCAGGGACAAGGGATGGCTCTACAGTCATGAAACTTGACACACATGTCCAGAGTCACCTTATCTAAAATCCTATGTAGTCAATTTGAATGGGCGTGGCAATATGGCTCAAGAGCGCCCCCTTGAAAATTTCAAAATTGAAGCCCTGCCTTCCAGATTAAATTAGAAAAATGAAATTCACAAGGTCCATGTATAATGTCAAGACGCACAAAAAAGCCTCTTGGAGCCATATCGTAAGTCCAACAGGAAGTCGGCCATCTTTGAAAAACTGGTCAATTTTCGCCTTTTTTTGGTCATGTCGCTTACCTTGCATTTTAACGAACTCCTCCTACAGAATTCATCGTGAGGACTTCAAAATCAGTGTGTGTCATCTAGACTAGTGTATGATCAAAAGTTATCAAAAGATTAAGTTCATGTCGAAGCGTTTGGCCGTGGTGTGGCGTTGAGTTTTGATGTTTCGCCCTGACAGAGGAAATTGATATAACTTGAGTGTACATGGTTGGATCTGCCTGAAACTTTACAGGTTTGCTAACAGTCCAGGCCAGAGCACGTCTACATTACAATATTCAATCAGTGATGTAAACTGGCTCCATTGCGCCCCCTACAGCATTTCATTGCAGCAGCTGGGCAAAATAGTGGACAAAGGATGTGATGTTTCTCTCCTTGCTCTGTCTGACAACAGCCTGAGTTTGGAAACATCGCCAAGTCACTGACAAAAGCCCTTCGACTGCGCGTCCTTCGACTGCGCGTCCTTCGACTGCGCGTCCTTCGACTGCGCGGCGGTCGACATGCGCTGGGGTGCGAGGGCCCGATCATCGCTGCTTGCAGCTTTAATTAGGGCCCGAGCACCTACCGGTGCGAAGCCCTATTGGATCTGAAGGAATTATTAGGGCCCGAGCACCTACCGGTGCGAAGCCCTATTGGATCTGAAGGAATTATTATTATTATTATTCTTCTTCCAAAACAAACGCATTTTTGAGGGCCTAAACGTGCACGAAAAGTTGTTAAACTTTGCACAGACATCAGAAGTGGTGAAAAATTTGATATTTTATGCGTCTCGCAAAAAGGCGGGGCACAATGTCTCGATAGCGCCCCCTAGAAAATTAGGAAAATTGAGCCCCTCGATACAGATTGTCGTAGGAGAACGAAATTCGGTATGCATATGTATCATGACCAGACGCACCAAAAAGTCTCTTGGACACATACCCTAACTCCAACAGGAAGTCGGCCATTTTGTGCCAAAGTTGCCATTTTGACCCCGATTTGGTCATTTCCACCCCGCATACTTTAACGAACTCCTCCTAGAGATTTGACCTCAGCAACTTGAAATTCGGTCCATATCATCTACAGGCATAGGAGATTAAAAGTTATTAAAACGGTGAGTTTTCATCATTGCCAAGGGGGCGTGGCCGGGGGGTGAATTTCGATCCTTCGCCATGGAAATTGAAACGGCCATAACTCCGGCATACGTGATCCTAAGAGAGCCAAACCTTTTGTGCTTGATAAGAGTCCCGCCCTGAACGCATCCATGTGACAATACTGGATATGAGTCATAGCGCCACCTACTGGCAACAGGAAGTCACAAGTTTTACGCTCCGACGCCCTGTGGGCAGCACGGTGATCGAATCCAGTTCAAATTTACTGAGAATAGCCTCAAGACCTTGGAGATTCTATATTATGAAGTTGGTGACTTTTCGTGGTAAGGTGTTGCCATGGCGACGCAGCGAATTTCGATGTCTCGCCATGAAATTTCAAAGCCTCATAACTTGACTCCATGTGGTCTGATCTTTTCCAAATTTCACATGCTTGTTAAGAGTCTCGGTCTGAACACATGTTCAGTCTCATATTTAGCGAAAGTCATAGCGCCACCTACTGGCAACAGGAAGTAACATGCCTCGTACTTTGTCTAATTACTCCTAGGAAATTTGGCCGATGCGCCTGAAATTAAGTCAGCTAATAAACAAGACCTTGGGGATGCTACATTTGGCAGGTCATGACCCAAAACTGAACGCTGTTACCATGGCGACAAATCCTTCGCCATGAAATACGATACTTTTTTCAGGAACAAGGGATGGCTCTACAGTCACGAAACTTGACACACATGTCCAGAGTCACCTTATCTAACATCCTATGTAGTCAATTTGAATGGGCGTGGCAATATGGCTAAAGAGCGCCCCCTTGAAAATTTCAAAATTGATGCCCCGCCTTCCAGATTAACGTAGAAAAATGAAATTCACAAGGCACATGTATAATGTCAAGACGCACAAAAAAGCCTCTTGGAGCCATCTTGTAATTACAACAGGAAGTCGGCCATTTTGGAAAAACTGGTCAATTTTCACCTTTTTTTGGTCATGTCGCATACCTTGTATTTTAACGAACTCCTCTTACAGTATTCATCGTAAGGACTTCAAAATCAGTGTGTGTCATCCAGACTAGTGTATGATCAAAAGTTATTAAAAGATTTAGTTCATGTTGAAGCGTTTGGCCGTGGCGTGGCGTTGAGTTTTGATGTTTCGCCATGACAGAGGAAATTGATATAACTTGAGTGTACATGGTTGGATCTGCCTGAAACTTTACAGGTTTGCCAACAGTCCTGGCCTGAGCACATCTACATTACAATATTCAATCAGTGATGCACTGATTGCCCCAGCAGCTGGGCAAAATAGTGGACAAAGGATGTGATGTTTTTCTCCTTGCTCTGTCTGAAAACAGCCTGAGTTTGGAAACATCGCCAAGTCACTGACAAAAGCCCTTCGACTGCGCGGCCTTCGACTGCGCGGCCGTCGACATGCGCTGGGGTGCGAGGGCCCGATCATCGCTGCTTGCAGCTTTAATTATTATTAGGGCCCGAGCACCTACCGGTGCGAAGCCCTATTGGATCTGAAGGAATTATTATTAGGGCCCGAGCACCGACTGGTGCGAAGGCCCTATTGGATCTGAAGGAATTATTATTATTATTAGGGCCCGAGCACCGACTGGTGCGAAGGCCCTATTGGATCTGAAGGAATTATTATTATTATTATTATTATTATTATTATTATTATTATTATTATTCTTCCGAAACGAACGCATTTTTGACGGCCTAAACGTGAACGAAAAGTTGTTAAACTTTGCACAGACGTCAGAAGTGGTGAAAAATTTGATATTTTATGCGTCTTGTAAAAAGGCGGGGCAAAATGTCTCGATAGCGCCCCCTAGAAAATTAGGAAAATTGAGCCCCTCGATACAGATTGACGTAGGAGAACGAATTTCGGTATGCATATGTATCATGACCAGACGCACCAAAAAGTCTCTTGGACACATACCCTAACTCCAACAGGAAGTCGGCCATTTTGTGCCAAAGTTGCCATTTTGACCCCGATTTGGTCATTTCCACCCCGCATACTTTAACGAACTCCTCCTAGAGATTTGACCTCAGCAACTTGAAATTCGGTCCATATCATCTACAGGCATAGGAGATTAAAAGTTATTAAAACGGTGAGTTTTCATCATTGCCAAGGGGGCGTGGCCGGGGGGTGAATTTCGATCCTTCGCCATGGAAATTGAAACGGCCATAACTCCGGCATACGTGATCCTAAGAGAGCCAAACCTTCTGTGCTTGATAAGAGTCCCGCCCTGAACGCATCCATGTGACAATACTGGATATGAGTCATAGCGCCACCTACTGGCAACAGGAAGTTACATGTTTCACGCTCCGACGCTCTGTGGTCAGCACGGTGATCGAATCCAGCTCAAATTTACTGAGAGTAGCCTCAAGACGTTGGAGATGCTATATTATGAAGTTGGTGACTTTTTGTCAAAAGGTGTGGCCATGGCGGCGCGGCGAATTTCGATGTCTCGCCATGAAATTTCAAAGCCTTATAACTGGACTCCATGTGGTCTGATCTTTTCCAAATTTCACATGTTTGTTAAGACTCCCGGTCTGAACACATGTTCAGTCTCATATTTAGCGAAAGTCATAACGCCACCTACTGGCGACAGGAAGTAACATGCCTCGTACTTTGTCTAATTACTCCTAGGAAATTTGGCCGATGCGCCTGAAATTAAGTCAGCTCATAAACAAGACCTTGGTGATGCTAGATTTGGCAGGCCATGACCCAAAACTGAACGCTGTTACCATGGCGACAAATCCTTCGCCATGACATACGATACTGTTTTTCAGGGAGAAGGGATGGCTCTACAGTCACAAAACTTGACACACATGTCCAGAGTCACCTTATCTAAAATCCTATGTAGACAATTTAACCGGGCGTGGCAATATGGCTCACAAGCGCCCCCTTGAAAACTTCAAAAGTGAAGCCCCGCCTTCCAGATTAACATAGAAAAATGAAATTCACAAGGCACATGTATAAGCACAAGTGCACAAAAAAGCCTCTTGGAGCCATCTTGTAATTACAACAGGAAGTCGGCCATCTTGGAAAAACTGGTCAATTTCCCCCTTTTTTTGGCCATTTTTCTTACCTTGTATTTTAACGAACTCCTCCTACAGAATTCATCGTGAGGACTTCAAAATCAGTGTGTGTCATCTAGACTAGTGTATGATCCAAAGTTATTAAAAGATTTAGTTCATGTCGAAGCGTTTGACCGTGGCGTGGCGTTGAGTTTTGATGTTTCGCCATGACAGAGGAAATTGATATAACTTGAGTGTACATGGATGGATGTGCCTGAAACTTTAAAGATTTGATAACAGTCCAGACCTGAGTATGTCTACATTACAATATTCAATCAGTGATTCAAACTGGCTCCATAGCACCCCCTACGGCATTTCATTGCAGCAGCTGGGCAAAATAGTGGACAAAGGATGTGATGTTTCTCTCCTTGCTCTGTCTGAAAACAGCCTGAGTCTGGAAACGTCTACAGGTCCCTGACTAAAGCCCTTCGAGTACACGCCACTCCGACATGCGCTGGGGTGCGAGGGCCCGATCATCGCTGCTTGCAGCTTTAATTATTATTATTATTATTATTATTATTATTATTCTTCTTCCGAAACGAACGCATTTTTGACGGCCTAAACGTGAACGAAAAGTTGTTAAACTTTGCACAGACGTCAGAAGTGGTGAAAAATTTGATATTTTATGCATCTCGCAAAAAGGCGGGGCAAAATGTCTCGATAGCGCCCCCTAGAAAATTAGGAAAATTGAGCCCCTCGATACAAATCGTCGTAGGAGAACGAATTTCGGTATGCATATGTATCATGACCAGACGCACCAAAAAGTCTCTTGGACACATACCCTAACTCCAACAGGAAGTCGGCCATTTTGTGCCAAAGTTGCCATTTTGACACCGATTTGGTCATTTCCACCCCGCATACTTTAACGAACTCCTCCTAGAGATTTTACCTCAGCCACTTGAAATTCGGTCCATATCATCTACAGGCATAGGAGATTAAAAGTTATTAAAACGGTGAGTTTTCGTCATTGCCAAGGGGGCGTGGCCGGGGGGCGAATTTCGATCCTTCGCCATGAAAATTGAAACGGCCATAACTCCGGCATACGTGATCCTAAGAGAGCCAAACCTTTTGTGCTTGATAAGAGTCCCGCCCTGAACACATCCATGTGACAATACTGGATATGAGTCATAGCGCCACCTACTGACAACAGGAAGTTACATGTTTCACGCTCCGACGCCCTGTGGGCAGCACGGTGATCGAATCCAGCTCAAATTTACTGAGAATAGCCTCAAGACCTTGGAGATCCTATATTATGAAGTTGGTGACTTTTCATCGAAATGTGTTGCCATGGCGGCGCGGCGAATTTCGATGTCTCGCCATGAAATTTCAAAGCCTTATAACTTGACTCCATGTGGTCTGATCTTTTCCAAATTTCACATGTTTGTTAAGATTCCCGGTCTGAACACATGGTCAGTCTCATATTTAGCGAAAGTCATAGCGCCACCTACTGGCGACAGGAAGTAACATGCGTCGTACTTTGTCTAATTACTCCTAGGAAATTTGTCTGAAGCACCTGAAATTAAGTCAGCTAATAAACAAGACCTTGGTGATGCTACATTTGACAGCTCGTGACCCAAAACTGAACGCTGTTACCATGGCGACAAATCCTTCGCCATAAAATACGATACTGTTTTTCAGGGACAAGGGATGGATCTACAGTCATGAAACTTGACACACATGTCCAGAGTCACCTTATGTAAAATCCTATGTAGACAATTTAACCGGGCGTGGCAATATGGCTCAAGAGCGCCCCCTTGAAAATTTCAAAATTGAAGCCCTGCCTTCCAGATTAAAGTAGAAAAATGAAATTCACAAGGTCCATGTATAATGTCAAGACGCACAAAAAATCCTCTTGGAGCCATATCGTAAGTCCAACAGGAAGTCGGCCATCTTTGAAAAACTGGTCAATTTTCGCCTTTTTTTGGTCATGTCGCTTGCATTGCATTTTAATGAACTCCTCCTACAGAATTCATCGTGAGGACTTCAAAATCAGTGTGTGTCATCTAGACTAGTGTATGATCAAAAGTTATCAAAAGATTTTGTTAATGTTGAAGCGATTGGCCGTGGTGTGGCGTTGAGTTTTGATGTTTCGCCATGACAGAGGAAATCGATATAACTTGAGTGTACATGGTTGGATCTGCCTGAAACTTTACAGGTTTGCTAACAGTCCAGGCCTGAGTATGTCTACATTACAATATTCAATCAGTGATGTAAACTGGCTCCATTGCGCCCCCTACAGCATTTCATTGCAGCAGCTGGGCAAAATAGTGGACAAAGGATGTAATGTTTCTCTCCTTGCTCTGTCTGCAAACAGCCTGAGTTTGGAAACATCGCCAAGTCACTGACAAAAGCCCTTCGACTGCGCGTCCTTCGACTGCGCGTCCTTCGACTGCGCGGCGGTCGACATGCGCTGGGGTGCGAGGGCCCGATCATCGCTGCTTGCAGCTTTAATTATTATTATTATTCTTCTTCCAAAACAAACGCATTTTTGAGGGCCTAAACGTGAACGAAAAGTTGTTAAACTTTGCACAGACGTCAGAAGTGGTGAAAAATTTGATATTTTATGCGTCTCGCAAAAAGGCGGGGCAAAATGTCTCGATAGCGCCCCCTAGAAAATTAGGAAAATTGAGCCCCTCGATACAGATTGACGTAGGAGAACGAATTTCGGTATGCATATGTATCATGACCAGACGCACCAAAAAGTCTCTTGGACACATACCCTAACTCCAACAGGAAGTCGGCCATTTTGTGCCAAAGTTGCCATTTTGACACCGATTTGGTCATTTCCACCCCGCATATTTTAACGAACTCCTCCTAGAGATTTGACCTCAGCCACTTGAAATTCGGTCCATATCATCTACAGGCATAGGAGATTAAAAGTTATTAAAACAGTGAGTTTTCATCATTGCCAAGGGGGCGTGGCCGAGGGGCGAATTTCGATCCTTCGCCATGAAAATTGAAACGACCATAACTCCGGCATACGTGATCCTAAGAGAGCCAAACCTTTTGTGCTTGATAAGAGTCCCGCCCTGAACACATCCATGTGACAATATTGGACCTGAGTCATAGCGCCACCTACTGACAACAGGAAGTTACATGTTTTACGCTCCGACGCCCTGTGGGCAGCACAGTGATCTAATCCAGCTCAAATTTACTGAGAATAGCCTCAAGACCTTGGAGATCTTATATTATGAAGTTGGTGACTTTTCATCGAAAGGTGTTGCCATGGCGACGCGGCGAATTTCGATGTCTCGCCATGAAATTTCAAAGCCTCATAACTTGACTCCATGTGGTCTGATCTTTTCCAAATTTCACATGTTTGTTAAGACTCCCGGTCTGAACACATGTTCAGTCTCATATTTAGCGAAAGTCATAGCGCCACCTACTGGCAACAGGAAGTAACATGTGTCGTACTTTGTCTAATTACTCCTAGGAAATTTGGCCGATGCACCTGAAATTAAGTCAGCTAATAAACAAGACCTTGGTAATGCTACATCTGGCAGGTCATGACCCAAAACTGAACGCTGTTACCATGGCGACAAATCCTTCGCCATGAAATACGATACTGTTTTTCAGGGAGAAGGGATGGCTCTACATTCACGAAACTTGACACACAGGTCCAGAGTGACATTAGCTACCATCCTATAAAGTCAATTTGAATGGACATGGCAATATGGCTCAAGAGCGCCCCCTTGAAAATTTCAAAATTGAAGCCCTGCCTTCCTGATTAAAGTAGAAAAATGAAATTCACAAGGTCCATGTATAATGTCAAGACGCACAAAAAAGCCTCTTGGAGCCATATCGTAAGTCCAACAGGAAGTCGGCCATCTTTGAAAAACTGGTCAATTTTCGCCTTTTTTTGGTCATGTCGCTTACCTTGCATTTTAACGAACTCCTCCTACAGAATTCATCGTGAGGACTTCAAAATCAGTGTGTGTCATCTAGACTAGTGTATGATCAAAAGTTATCAAAAGATTTAGTTCATGTCGAAGCGTTTGACCGTGGCGTGGCGTTGAGTTTTGATGTTTCGCCATGACAGAGGAAATTGATATAACTTGAGTGTACATGGTTGAATCTGCCTGAAACTTTACAGGTTTGCTAACAGTCCAGGCCTGAACATGTCTACATTACAATATTCAATCAGTGATGTAAACTGGCTCCATTGCGCCCCCTACAGCATTTCATTGCAGCAGCTGGGCAAAATAGTGGACAAAGGATGTAATGTTTCTCTCCTTGCTCTGTCTGCAAACAGCCTGAGTTTGGAAACATCGCCAAGTCACTGACAAAAGCCCTTCGACTGCGCGTCCTTCGAATGCGCGTCCTTCGACTGCGCGTCCTTCGACTGTGCGGCGGTCGACATGCACTGGGGTGCGAGGGCCCGATCATCGCTGCTTGCAGCTTTAATTAGGGCCCGAGCACCGACTGGTGCGAAGCCCTATTGGATCTGAAGGAATTATTATTATTATTATTATTATTATTATTATTATTATTATTCTTCTTCCGAAACGAACGCATTTTCGACGGCCTAAACGTGAACGAAAAGTTGTTAAACTTTGCACAGACGTCAGAAGTGGTGAAAAATTTGATATTTTATGCGTCTCGCAAAACGGCGGGGCAAAATGTCTCGATAGCGCCCCCTAGAAAGTTAGGAAAATTGAGCCCCTCGATACAAATTGTCGTAGGAGAACGAAATTCGGTATGCATATGTATCATGACCAGACGCACCAAAAAGTCTCTTGGACACATACCCTAACTCCAACAGGAAGTCAGCCATTTTGTGCCAAAGTTGCCATTTTGACGCCGATTTGGTCATTTCCACCCCGCATACTTTAACGAACTCCTCCTAGAGATTTGACATCAGCCACTTGAAATTCGGTCCATATCATCTACAGGCATAGGAGATTAAAAGTTATTAAAACGGTGAGTTTTCGTCATTGCCGAGGGGGCGTGGCCGGGGGGCGAATTTCGATCCTTCGCCATGAAAATTGAAACGGCCATAACTCCGGCATACGTGATCCTAAGAGAGCCAAACCTTTTGTGCTTGATAAGAGTCCCGCCCTGAACACAGCCATGTGACAATATTGGACCTGAGTCATAGCGCCACCTACTGGCACCAGGAAGT
The DNA here is from genome assembly GCA_029490765.1 of Euthynnus affinis. Taxonomy (NCBI): domain Eukaryota; kingdom Metazoa; phylum Chordata; class Actinopteri; order Scombriformes; family Scombridae; genus Euthynnus; species Euthynnus affinis. Next base: position 33,624,003 of record CM055846.1, read on the forward strand.
CACATGTTTTACGCCCAGACGACCTGTGGGTAGCACGGTGATCGAATCCAGCTCAAATTTACTGAGAATAACCTCAAGACGTTGGAGATCCTATATTATGAAGTTGGTGACTTTTCGTCAAAAGGTGTGGCCATGGCGACGCGGCGAATTTCGATGTCTCGCCATGAAATTTCAAAGCCTCATAACTTGACTCCATGTGGTCTGATCTTTTCCAAATTTTACATGCTTGTTAAGAGTCACGGTCTGAACACATCTTCAGTCTCATATTTAGCGAAAGTCATAGCGCCACCTACTGGCGACAGGAAGTAACATGCCTCGTACTTTGTCTAATTACTCCTAGGAAATTTGGCCGATGCGCCTGAAATTAAGTCAGCTCATAAACAAGACCTTGGTGATGCTATATTTGGCAGGTCATGACCCAAAACTGAACGCTGTTACCATGGCGACAAATCCTTCGCCATGACATACGATACTGTTTTTCAGGGAGAAGGGATGGCTCTACAGTCACAAAACTTGACACACATGTCCAGAGTCACCTTCTCTAAAATCCTATGTGGACAATTTAACCGGGCGTGGCAATATGGCTCAGGAGCGCCCCCTTGAAAATTTCAAAATTGAAGCCCTGCCTTCCAGATTAAAGTAGAAAAATGAAATTCACAAGGTCCATGTATAATGTCAAGACGCACAAAAAAGCCTCTTGGAGCCATATCGTAAGTCCAACAGGAAGTCGGCCATCTTGGAAATACTGGTCAATTTTCGCCTTTTTTTGGTCATGTCGCTTACCTTGTATTTCAACGAACTCCTCCTACAGAATTCATCATAAGGACTTCAAAATCAGTGTGTGTCATCTAGACTAGTGCATGATCAAAAGTTATTAAAAGATTTAGTTCATGTCGAAGCGTTTGGGCGTGGCGTGGCGTTGAGTTTTGATGTTTCGCCATGACAGAAGAAATTGATATAACTTGAGTGTACATGGATGGATCTGCCTGAAACTTTACAGCTTTGCAAACGGTCAAGGCCTGAGTATGTCTACATTACAATATCCAATCAGTGATTCAAACTGGCTCCATAGCACCCCCTACGGCATGTCATTGCAGCAGCTGGGCAAAATAGTGGACAAACGATGTGATGTTTCTCTCCTTGCTCTGTCTGAAAATAGCCTGAGTCTGGAAACGTCTACAGGTCCCTGACAAAAGCCCTTCGAGTACACGCCACTCCGACATGCGCTGGGGTGCGAGGGCCCGATCATCGCTGCTTGCAGCTTTAATTATTATTATTATTCTTCCAAAACAAACGCATTTTTGACGGCCTAAACGTGAACGAAAAGTTGTTAAACTTTGCACAGACGTCAGAAGTGGTGAAAAATTTGATATTTTATGCGTCTCGCAAAAAGGCGGGGCAAAATGTCTCGATAGCGCCCCCTAGAAAATTAGGAAAATTGAGCCCCTCGATACAGATTGACGTAGGAGAACGAATTTCGGTATGCATATGTATCATGACCAGACGCACCAAAAAGTCTCTTGGACACATACCCTAACTCCAACAGGAAGTCGGCCATTTTGTGCCAAAGTTGCCATTTTGACACCGATTTGGTCATTTCCACCCCGCATATTTTAACGAACTCCTCCTAGAGATTTGACCTCAGCCACTTGAAATTCGGTCCATATCATCTACAGGCATAGGAGATTAAAAGTTATTAAAACAGTGAGTTTTCATCATTGCCAAGGGGGCGTGGCCGAGGGGCGAATTTCGATCCTTCGCCATGAAAATTGAAACGACCATAACTCCGGCATACGTGATCCTAAGAGAGCCAAACCTTTTGTGCTTGATAAGAGTCCCGCCCTGAACACATCCATGTGACAATATTGGACCTGAGTCATAGCGCCACCTACTGACAACAGGAAGTTACATGTTTTACGCTCCGACGCCCTGTGGGCAGCACAGTGATCTAATCCAGCTCAAATTTACTGAGAATAGCCTCAAGACCTTGGAGATCTTATATTATGAAGTTGGTGACTTTTCATCGAAAGGTGTTGCCATGGCGACGCGGCGAATTTCGATGTCTCGCCATGAAATTTCAAAGCCTCATAACTTGACTCCATGTGGTCTGATCTTTTCCAAATTTCACATGTTTGTTAAGACTCCCGGTCTGAACACATGTTCAGTCTCATATTTAGCGAAAGTCATAGCGCCACCTACTGGCAACAGGAAGTAACATGTGTCGTACTTTGTCTAATTACTCCTAGGAAATTTGGCCGATGCACCTGAAATTAAGTCAGCTAATAAACAAGACCTTGGTAATGCTACATCTGGCAGGTCATGACCCAAAACTGAACGCTGTTACCATGGCGACAAATCCTTCGCCATGAAATACGATACTGTTTTTCAGGGAGAAGGGATGGCTCTACAGTCATGAAACTTGACACACATGTCCAGAGTCACCTTATCTAAAATCCTATGTAGACAATTTAACCGGGCGTGGCAATATGGCTCAAGAGCGCCCCCTTGAAAATTTCAAAATTGAAGCCCTGCCTTCCCGATTAAAGTAGAAAAATGAAATTCACAAGGTCCATGTATAATGTCAAGACGCACAAAAAAGCCTCTTGGAGCCATATCGTAAGTCCAACAGGAAGTCGGCCATCTTTGAAAAACTGGTCAATTTTTGCCTTTTTTTGGTCATGTCGCTTACCTTGCATTTTAACGAACTCCTCCTACAGAATTCATCGTGAGGACTTCAAAATCAGTGTGTGTCATCTAGACTAGTGTATGATCAAAAGTTATCAAAAGATTTAGTTCATGTCGAAGCGTTTGACCGTGGCGTGGCGTTGAGTTTTGATGTTTCGCCATGACAGAGGAAATTGATATAACTTGAGTGTACATGGTTGAATCTGCCTGAAACTTTACAGGTTTGCTAACAGTCCAGGCCTGAACATGTCTACATTACAATATTCAATCAGTGATGTAAACTGGCTCCATTGCGCCCCCTACAGCATTTCATTGCAGCAGCTGGGCAAAATAGTGGACAAAGGATGTAATGTTTCTCTCCTTGCTCTGTCTGCAAACAGCCTGAGTTTGGAAACATCGCCAAGTCACTGACAAAAGCCCTTCGACTGCGCGTCCTTCGAATGCGCGTCCTTCGACTGCGCGTCCTTCGACTGTGCGGCGGTCGACATGCACTGGGGTGCGAGGGCCCGATCATCGCTGCTTGCAGCTTTAATTATTTATTATGATTATTCTTCTTCCGAAACAAACGCATTTTTGACAGCCTAAACGTGAACGAAAAGTTGTTAAACTTTGCACAGACGTCAGAAGTGGTGAAAAATTTGATATTTTATGCGTCTCGCAAAAAGGCGGGGCAAAATGTCTCGATAGCGCCCCCTAAAAAATTAGAAAAATTGAGCCCCTCGATACAGATTGTCGTAGGAGAACGAGATTCGGTATGCTTATGTATCATGACCAGACGCACCAAAAAGTCTCTTGGACACATACCCTAACTCCAACAGGAAGTCGGCCATTTTGTGCCAAAGTTGCCATTTTGACACCGATTTGGTCATTTCCACCCCGCATACTTTAACGAACTCCTCCTAGAGATTTGACCTCAGCCGCTTGAAATTCGGTCCATATCATCTACAGGCATAGGAGATTAAAAGTTATTAAAACGGTGAGTTTTCATCATTGCTGAGGGGGCGTGGCCGGGGGGCGAATTTCGATCCTTCGCCATTAAAATTGAAACGGCCATAACTCCGGCATACGTGATCCTAAGAGACCCAAACCTTTTGTGCTTGATAAGAGTCCCGCCCTGAACACATCCATGTGTCAATACTGGATATGAGTCATAGCGCCACCTACTGGCAACAGGAAGTCACATGTTTTACGCTCAGACGCCCTGTGGGTAGCACGGTGATCGAATCCAGCTCAAATTTACTGAGAATAGCCTCAAGACCTTGGAGATCCTATATTATGAAGTTGGTGACTTTACGTCGAAAGGTGTTGCCATGGCGGCGCGGCGAATTTCGATGTCTCGCCATGAAATTTCAAAGCCTCATAACTTGACTCCACGTGGTCTGATCTTTTCCAAATTTCACATGCTTGTTAAGACTCCCGGTCTGAACACATGTTGAGTCTCATATCTAGCGAAAGTCATAGCGCCACCTACTGGCGACAGGAAGTAACATGCATCGTACTTTGTCTAATTACTCCTAGGAAATTTGGCCGACGTGCCTGAAATTAATTCAGCTAATAAACAAGACCTTGGTGATGCTACATCTGGCAGCTCATGACCCAAAACTGAACGCTGTTACCATGGCGACAAATCCTTCGCCATGAAATACGATACTGTTTTTCAGGGAGAAGGGATGGCTCTAGAGTCACGAAACTTGACACACATGTCTGGTGGCACACCCACTGGAAACCTATGTAGTCAATTTGAATGGGTGTGGCAACATGGCTCAACAGCGCCCCCTTGAAGAATTCAACGTTTCAGCACCACCTACCAGATTAACGTAGAAAAATGAAATTCACAAGGCACATGTATAATGTCAAGACGTACAAAAAAGCCTCTTGGAGCCATATCGTTAGTCCAACAGGAAGTCGTCCATCTGTGAAAAACTGGTCAATTTTCACCTTTTTTTGGTCATTTGGCATACCTTGTATTTCAACAAACTCCTCCTACAGAATTCAGCGTACAGACTTCAAAATCAGTGTGTGTCATCTAGACTAGTGTATGATCAAAAGTTATCAAAAGATTTAGTTCATGTTGAAGCGTTTGGCCGTGGCGTGGCGTTGACTTTTGATGTTTCGCCACTGCCGAGGAAATTGCTATCACCTTAGTGTACATGGTTGGATCTGCCTCAACCTTTACAGATTTGACATGAGTCCAGGCCTGAGCATGTCTACATTACAATATTCAATCAGTGATGCGAAGTGGTTCCATCGTGCCCCCTATAACACATTTCAGGAAAGTAGCCCCAGCAGCAGGCAAATGAGCAGACAAAGGAAGTGATGTCTCTCTACTTGCTCTGTCTGAAAATAGCCTGGCTGTGAAAACATCTATGTAACCCACATTAAATATGTATCTTTAAGGTTCACACGTTATTGTTGTTTTTTACTTAAATTTTCATTTGTGATTAAATATTTCATTTTGAATGACTGCTGTGGCGTAAAGTAGCCACAGGAGGGCGCATCGTGTGTGAATGAAGGTGAATGTTTGCATTGCATGCTGGGATTTGCGCAGCTCAGCTAACACTGTTTTGCTAACCAGTCCGTGATACAGTCAGAAGGAAACGGACGTCAATTTTTGGAGAGACACGTTTTTGTGATTGTCAACCTATATATATATATATTGACGTCATTGCCAAGGGGGTGTGGCCGGGGCGTGAATTTCAATCCTTCACCATGAAATTTGAAACGGCCATAACTGCGGCATATGCGATCCTAAGAGACCCAAACCTTTTTGTGCTTGATTTCCGCCCTAACACATCCATGTGTCAATACTGGATATGAGCCATAGCGCCACCTATTGACAACAGGAAGTAACATATTTTACGCTCCGACGCCCTGTGGGTAGCACGGTGATCAAATCCGGCTCAAATTTAATGGGAATAACCTCAAGACCTTGGAGATCCTATATTATGAAGCTGGTGACTTTTCATCAAAATGTGTTGCCATGACGATGCAGCGAATTTCAATGTCTCGCCATGAAATTTCAAAGTCTTATAACTTGACTCCACGTGGTCTGATCTTTTCCAAATATCATATGCTTGTTTAGAGTCCCGGTCTGAACACATGTTCAGTCTCATATTTCACGAGAGTCATAGCGCCACCTACTGGCAACAGGAAGTAACATGCGTCATGCTTTGTTTAATTACTCATAGGAAATTTGTCTGAAGCACCTGAAATTAAGTCAGCTAATAAACAAGACCTTGGTGATGCTACATTTGGCAGGTCATGACCCAAAACTGAACGCTGTTACCATGGCGACAAATCCTTCGCCATGAAATACGATACTGTTTTTCAGGGAGAAGGGATGGCTCTAGGGTTATGAAACTTGACAAACAAGTATGGAGGGACACCGGTTAAAACCCTAGGTAGTTAATTTTAATGGGCGTGGCAATATGGCTCAACAGCGCCCCCTTGAAAATTTCATAATTGAAGCCCCACCGTCCACTTCAATGCTTAATTTGACCCCCAAAGCATGCTCAAACATTCACCAAATTTCGTACGTACATAATGATAACATGTAAAAGTCCCAAAAAATTTTTTGAATTATCCCCCCACTTCCCAGAAAGTACTCTATAGCACCACCTAACTATCTATTTCAGCTGCTACGGCATGTGGGAATGTCGTAGAGAGATGGAACCAACACTAAATTGTTCGTCTCCTCCAGACCTACAAGTAATACACTGACACTCCAAACCTAAATCCAACAAATCTATCTCCTAGGGCGTTCATGTTATCGGCTTCAGATTTTAATACATCACTCATGAGACTGTGCTGAAAAAAAGTTATTTGAAACTTTGTAATAACTCACAAGGTTTCCATATTATGAGCCCTCCTCATGCAGCTCCTTCAGCTCACTGACATGCAATATATGATTATTCCTCTGTGTACACCACTTACTTCTTGTCACTACACAAAACATAGTGGCTTCACTCATACTCTCCATTCAAATGAATCAGTATTTCTTCATGTCTGCTTACAGTTTCTCATTGTCTCTGACATATAACACATTTCAATCAAACCTTTATCAGGTTACAATTCTTTACTTCTCTTAAAAGGCACTTGATGAAAATTAGGAAATTAATTTATTTTACACACAAACTCATGACAAGCTTTCACTATTTTAATTTAAACACAGGGGCACAAAACTTGCATGCTTTCATGACAATAATTTCAATGACACAGGTGTGAGCAACACAGACATGTCTCACCCTGGAGAAAATTGTCATCCTCACACCGTTGACATTTGATGTTTCGCGATGACAGGGGAAGTTGCTATAACTTTATTGTACATGCTACCATCTGCACCGTACTTCACGTTTGTTAAGTCATCGCTGTCAGCCCGGGTCCAGAGTCTACATGCTTTTGATGGAAGCCCTCAGACGGCGTTGAACTGAAAACTGCTGTCCAACAGACCACTTTTCAACTTTGCAGTAGCTTTGCATTATGGGTGCAATAGAAAATATATTCATTTTGGAATCTCAATTGTCTATCGCCTTATTGTGGCGTTCACGGGTTGAGTTTTGATTTCATTATTTCCGACTGCACCCAAAGGGGTCGTGAGACATCTAACCTTAGCTAATCGCCTCCAACGGAAACCAGCTGAGAGAAAGGGTAGAGAAGACAAGATGGCGGAGTGAGTGGGTCATACTGTGTACAGACGGTTGCGACCCTGGAAGTTTGTCGAAACGCTGTCAAGGACTGAGTAAACTGAAAAGACAACGATACCATCGGGAGTGTAGTGAAAAAGACATTTTCTCCTCAGTGCGGAGGAGGCTGGGACATTTTTTTCCGTGGCGGTCTTGCGATAACGTTCGCTTGATGCCAACGTTAGCTAACGTTAGATTTGACTAGCTGCTACTTAGAGGTGGCTGTTACTGTGTGATTGTTGAAGGCCGTAAGCTTTTTCGGATTTAGGTTTGAATGTATATACTTTCATACTGACACGGTATTCGGCGTTTGTTGGTGCAGGTCTTATTTTGGAAGATTTTTTGTAGCCGATAGCCTATGAATAAAGCGAACAACGCCAGGAGAAATCTATTTTCCAACTTAGCGAACGTTAAGGTTATTTCTAATATTGTGTGGCGTAACAGCTAACGCTAGTCCATAATTACCCTCATCAAAACCATCTGGTTTGGGACTCTGCATGTTATCCTGGCAATTGGGCTAGACTGCCACACAGAATTTACTAAAGTGAATTGGGTGGAGATTGTCATTTGGTGGATATTATGGCGAGCAGCAGCGGCTCAAAAGCCGAATTCATAGTCGGTGGCAAATACAAGCTTGTCAGAAAAATTGGATCGGGATCTTTCGGCGACATATACCTGGCCATCAACATCACAAATGGAGAGGTAATTTACGCCATTAATGTTTAACACTACATTTTTGTGTGGTCTTGTAGGGAAGTTGGTAGTTAAATTTCCTCATGAACATAACGGCGGCTGACCCACAAAATTCTGAAAAATTGCATCATAGTTGTAGGTTAACCAGTCTGTAGCTTCTATTTGTAGAATTCACTAATACTGCATAAAGATGCATGAATATATAACTTATGCAGTTTACGTTGTGTGCCGAGATGATTGTCATTAAAGCTACTGTAACACGCACAGTCAAAAGTGAACCGTAGATTTTTATTTATTTTTTTATTTTTTTAAATGAGCGTCTTTTGTGTGTTTCAATTTCAGGAGGTAGCAGTAAAATTGGAGTCACAAAAAGCCAGGCATCCACAGTTGTTATACGAAAGCAAGTTGTACAAAATCCTACAAGGTGGTGTCGGGATTCCACACATAAGGTAAGGTTTTTGTGGTTTGAATTGTGTTGTTACAGATAATGACGTGATGCAATATTATTGACGTTATATTTTATTATTTATATACACTACTGTGGTAACATTTGGTTTGGAAAAAGACGGCTAATGTCATAGTGAACGAAACCTTACTGGCATTAGGCCTGCTAATCTGCCTAACATCACTTAGTCCATTCGAGTACCGATATCTTTTCCGCGAACTCAAAAAAAAAAAAAATACCGTCGTTTTTTTCCATTTACATATTTAGTTACTTTAAGTGGGTGTATCAGTCTCATTGAGACCTCAGCTGTGCCTTTTATCGTGAATAACAGTTGTCAGGGGTGAGGAAAAGCTACAGTTGGAAATGGCCGCTCCTCTTTTGTTGTGTTAGCTCCCAACATGTCTTCCTCTACCCTGTTAGAAAATGGCGTCGGAGCCCAGGAGCGAAAACAACAATCCAAGCACCACGGTAGAAGTGTGTTCTAACCGCGTGATTTCAGGCCTAACTGGGCTTTATCATACACTGCAATCGCTCACATTACGTCTTTTGGACTGAAGTACCTATTAAGAGCTGGGGGTAGCCCCTCAGAGCAAGCTGTGCGCCATTTCAATACTATATAGGCTACTGTTACTTATTACTTATACTTGTTTTTACTTAATGTCGTTGGTATTAGGAAGGGGCTTGTTAAATTGACTAGTCACTGCAGGGCAGTTTTTGACGTTTTGGAGCCTGTGGCATTTTTTTATTCGTACATAAACTGACTAAATGGAGAATGTGGTGCATGTGCAGGAATGTGGTAATACTGGCTAAGAGAATTACAGAAGTGGAAGTGCAATGAACATTGATAGGGTTCTGTGTACACTGTAACAGGTATATGGTGTATATAAAAGAGCTTTTAAGTGATGAGAAGTCATTTTCAGTCAGTGCAGGTTCACTTGGATTTAGGCCCAAAAAGTGTAAATGTATTAAGTTCTAAATATTTAGTCATGGCAGCTTAGTCTTACTGTAGTAGAGTTGTGTAATATTTACATTTTGTAGGGCCCAACTGATACTGGAATATATATATATATATATATATATATATATATATATATACACATACACATACATACACCTATACCTACCTACCTCTCTCTGTAGCTGGCTTATTGGTGGAGCACCTCTGCCCCTCAACCTGCTGTCCACACCTTTTTAATACAGAACAGTGAGATGAATGAAAGGCTCAATATTTTCACCTTTAACAGGCTGTGTAAAAGGGGCTTTTGTTTCTTGCTGCAGCCAAGACTTGTTAAAACTTGTCTAACCTGCTGGTACTGCTGTCTTGCCTCCACTCATCTATAACCTGATTTACCTTTATACAGTCACCTTCTACCATAGTTTTGTATTTTCCTACTTGCATTTTTTTCAACTGAGTCAACCATGTTCAATAAACCAAGCCTGAATTTGAAAAAAAATACTGGATGTACATATGCTGTAATGTACCTTTTTGAAAGTGTTGGCTCATACCCCAGTCAGACCAACAATAATACAGGTTTGGAGACATCTTCTGCCAAGCAGTTGAACTTTTAAAATGGAAGGTATTTTCAAATTCATAATTAGGAATTTTAATGAGGGAGGATGAGTAGATCAGTGTTTCCCCTAGGTTGAATGGTTTGGCCTGGCGTGGGGGCCATTTATCAGTTTAGCGTCGTCAGGCTAGCCTAACCCATTGTTGCTAACCTGTAGTTGGGGGAGACAGACGTGACTTTTCATGGTGTTGACAAGCTGCAGCGTTTATTAACTGATACACTGTAGTCTGTACTGTACATTTACTGCCAGACTGACAACTTACTGCTGCAGCCAAAGAATCCAAAGAATGAATGTAACTGCTTTTTCCATATCATCATCATTATTATACTACATATGTGCAACAGTGAAGTTCTGTTTAGATTTGGTTGTTTTCCTTTAGTTATTGATATGTATTGTTGATATATTAGACAGATATGCAAAATATAGAATTAGGCACATATTGGATCAGTAAATGAATGGTCTATTTTGTATAAAGCCAGATAGTATGGAATACATAGAGAACAGAATTTATGACATTTCAGAGAGTATGGAGGACCTTGATAATAAACTCAAACAAATTAACATTAACATCAACATTTACAATTAAATGCTGAGGAATCTGCAGTCATGTACTATACGGCGAGCAGTAAGAGAACGAACATATCATTTGTTTGTGTTCACTCTGGGTTAAACTGCAGGTTAGTTACTCTAGGTTTAAATCTATATTAACTGCAGTTAAACAAATGGAGACAGAGCAGCAACTGTAATATCTATACTTTGGGAGTGATTTCTGTGGTAGATGTTGAGAAAGCTGGCTGGAGCCGCAGAGATGAAGGCTGTATCTCAGTGTCATAATAAAATACTCCTGGTGATCAGCAGTAAAAATTTTTCCTTGATTTTAAGTAAACTATACGTTGTCCTTTATAAACCTTGGTGATTAACACACGAACAGAGCTGAGTGTCTCCTGCAGAGGCTGCTGAGGTCAAAGTCACACAGTGAGGTTGTTAACTGGCTGGCGAGTTAACCAGCAAACTGTACAAAACATAACAGTCGCTATTTTGCACCTAGGAGTATTGTTGCTTCCATGATGTTATTACAGATAGACGACAGGATTAGCGTGCTAGACTAAGAGTCTGTCAGCTGTGTGACTTTATATTCGTGCCATGAAGTCTTTCAGAACCCACAAACACTGTAAACACACCTGTTACCTGGCCAACTACACTTTAATTTTTATACAGTCTCTGAGCTACACAGCACAGTGAAGAGGCATAGACATTAGGATTATAACACGAGTATAACAAGAACCAGAAATAAGTTCAACAAAGTCAACATTTCAAAATGCCCATTACATTGTGATTGTTATTAGTAAAGAGTTTAGCCTAGGGCAGTATCAATTTGTTGAATAGAATTTGTTTATGATGTAGCCTATGCCTCTGAGGCTGCTTAGTGTCGTAGTGGTGCAGTGTAGTGAGATGGTAGTGTTATGAGACAGTTATTATATTGTGTTTTGTTATTTAATGTTCGTTCATATTTTTTTCTGTTTATATCTATATTGAGTTAAAAATGGAATAAATTTTCTGTTGAGGCATTTCATTCTTACACATTTATGACAAACACAGCTATCTGGGCCTCCAGAGCCTTTCTGTTGTCAAAAGCTCCTGGTAAATTAACTTGATGAACATGAATAAACCTATCGGGAACCATTCTAAGGTACTTAAGTTATTCCACTGCCTGCAAATATGGGTCCTGGTGTCGTGGGTTCTGCATGTGCACAACTACACAGCTGCTGAAAAAATCCCAGGGGGAACTCTGCCCTGTTGTGTTTGTTGCTTCTGGGTAATAAGCGAGACATGATACCTACGTGTGCTGTAGCCATTCAGTCTACACTCCAACCTGTGTTCAGCACCTCTGTCCACAGAAGCAGCCGTCTGTCAGCTGAAGCTCCTGGGGAGCTGAGAAGACACTTGCACGTGTCTTGGAGTTTGTGTGGATTGATACATTTAATAAAATAGAAGCATTTCTGTTGTGTGTCAGTGAGTAATCATGTTAAATAATCGGGATTTTACTATTGACCAAAATAATTGTGATAATAATTTTTGCCATAATTGAGCAGACCTGTATTTATAGTGTTCATGTATCAATAAAACTGTACTTTTGACAGCACTAATTCGTTTATAAATGCATGTTAACCCTGTCATTAGAAAATGGAGCTGTGTCAGATCTGTGTTCAACCTGTTAAGTTGGTTCAGACAATGTGCTCTGGGTGGTTCAGGTCGACCACAAACCCACCCTCATAATATCACTGTTGCCTCCCCAGATGGTATGGCCAGGAGAAGGACTACAATGTCCTAGTCATGGACCTGCTTGGGCCCAGTCTGGAGGACCTGTTCAACTTCTGCTCTCGTCGCTTCACCATGAAGACAGTCCTTATGCTTGCAGACCAGGTAGCTAACCCATACACATACCCACCTTTTTAATACAGTCTTTTTAACCTGTGACCATGCTTGATGAACATAGATACAAATATCAGGGTGGTACCACTGCTCAGCAAGAAGTTCCTGGTTTTACAACCTGCTAGTTGGTGTTTATCTGTGTAGAGTAAGCATGATCTCTGCTCGGATATCCTGTGGATACTCTATTATCCTCCCACATTCCAAAGACATGTAGGTCTGGTGAATAGACTTTCATAACAGACATTACGGTTGGCCAGTATTATTGTGCATACTGGTTTATTGGCTTGGCTAAGTGGGATACCGCCTACGTTTTTCCATCTCTAACAAGTCAAAATGTCTGCAGTGAAAAAGGCCTATTGACCAAATGGCCAGTATTTGTGAATGTCAGTGTGAACCTGTCTATCTATTGTCAACCCTGGATGGGATATGCTGTTTACATTACTGTTTTCATTAAAATGTTAACACATTTCAGAATGTCATTGTCATGGTAGAAATATTGGTTTAAAAGAAATAAAAAAAGTTACCAGGGCCTTTCTTTCATCTTCAGATGATCAGCAGAATTGAGTATGTACACACAAAGAACTTCATCCACAGAGATATCAAACCCGACAACTTTCTCATGGGCATCGGCCGTCACTGTAACAAGGTAAGACCCATACAAGTCCTATCCATATTTTAAGTATGGCTTAATCTAAGATCTACAGAGCTGTTGTCTGACAGCTGTATGTCATGGCAGCCGTGTTGATCCTAGCTGCTCTACATATTTAGCTTTAGTAATGGTGATCTATGATGATATCATAGTTATACTTACTACCTCCATCAGAACTTTTTCAGAGCTGTGACTTGACCCACCATCACTGCTGTCTCAGAAAAAAACAAACAAACTTGTATTTAGTACATTTTTGTAAGCTTCCAATCAGTATAAAATGTCTCAATGCTAGTGCCTGTGACAGATGGCAGTGTTGGTGGTGGGTGTTGGTTTCACCTACACCCACCAATTCTGATTAATTTTTTATCTGGAATAATAATCTAAGAAGAAGTGAGGACATAACCTATACAGTTAATCTGCTATTCGTATGCTTAAACATGTGATGGCTTTAAGCACAGTGGTAGGGGTGTAACGGTACACAACATTCACAGTTCGGTATGTACCTCGTCTTTGGGGTCACGGTTCGGTACGATTTTGGTATAACAGAAAGGGAGAAAATAATATTTTGGTCCTTGATTTTGAAAAATATAAACATCCTTCACTGGCTCATTGGCTGGAACTATGGAACAGTTTAGTTGTGCTGCAGTGGAAAAAGAAAACAATCTTTCTCTTTCTTGCAAGGAGTCAGGAGACCTGTTGACCTGCTTTTTGATGCTGATTGATGGTCTAACTGTATATTAAAGTAGTTGAAATTAACTCCACCTCCAGCAACTACAACAGTAACATGCTGCTTACACAGTGATGCTTCAGTATTAAGCAGGGGCCAAACTACTACTTTTACTTTCATACTTTATTATTACATTTTTCTCTCACAGAATTGGTTCTTATCTCTTAGTTCTTGTCCGACCACACCAGAAATCAGATGTTTTTATTGTTGTTCTGAACGGCTTCACTCAAAGTGAAAGAGTGAAGCTGTGAAGCTGCCAACTGTCACAGAGAAGGGATGGGTCAAGAAGACACTTTATGGTTAGGGTAGGGAATATTTTAATCATAGTGATGCACTCAGCGTTATGGGTCTTTCGTTTCTCATTCTGATGGCAGTGACACTACAGGGTGACCAGGATACCTTAGCTGAGCTGGTTCGCATGCATTCATGACCATGCGAAAGTTGACAGTAATTGTTGGTCATGGAGTGTGTTATTTTCACATCTTCATGCACTGAACCATAATGTCCGTACCATGACAGATGAGAACAAATTCACGTACCGTTACACCCCTATGCAGTTGGGGAGATCTGAAAAATTGCTGCTTTCATGGAGGAAACTCTATGAAAGAAAATCTGTTGTGTGTGTGTGTGTGTGTGTGTATATATATGTGTGTGTATGTATAAATAAATTAAAAAAAAAAAATCTGTGGCGGCTGGTGACTCAAAAAATTGGACAGGAGGAAAACCAACATGGAATCTTACAACAAACCGCATCAAACTATATGATTGGGCCACCTGATGAAATCGGAGGGGTGGGGGGCAATTTTATATGCCAATAAAACAAATTGCTTTCAAAAGCAAAAACCTTGAGTGGTGTAAGGTTTATGGAGCTTCCTGTGGATCAGAAAGCACAAAGAACTCCGGGGAAGAAGTAAAGTTAGTAACATGCATTAATAGTAATAAAATACATAGAGATGGAGGAGAGAGAAGCTCAGTGCATCAGTGGAAGTTCCCCGGCAGTCTAGGCCTATAGCAGCATAACTACGGGAAAGTTTTAAGCCTACTCTTAAACATAGAGAGGGTGTCTACCCCTTGGACCGAATCTGGGAGATGGTTCCACAAGAGAGGAGCCTGATAGCTGAAGGCTCTGCCTCCCATTCTACTTTTAAATACTGTAGGAACCACCAGTAAACCTGCATTCTGGGAGCACAGTGCTCTAGTGGGATAATATGGTACTATGAGTTCTCTCAGATAAGATGGTGTCTGACCATTAAGGGCTTTGTAAGTATGAAGAAGGATTTTAAATTCTATTCTGGATATTCTTTATAGAACTGTTTGGGCAGCCTGATAATAAAGATTTGCAATAATCCAGCCTAGAAGTAACAAATGCGTGGATTATTTTTTTCTGCATCATGTTGAGACAAGATATGTCTGATTTTAATATTATTCTGTAACACACTTACAGCCAGAAACAACAAGGGACTCTTGCCCATTGTCTTAAATGAAACTAACATTTAAGATCTCCAATGTTTAAATAAAATAAATTAAAAATATAAAATATTTAATGCTGAGTTATTGCAATATGAGACATGAAACCTTACACCACTCGTTAACACTTGTTTATTAGTTAGTTACTTTAAGCTTATTACTCAATATATGGCTGAGTTTAAAAATGAACTGAAGAAACTGACTGAACAACCACACATTAAAAATGAATGAGTGAGTGAGTGAGTCCAGACAGCTCACTGTAACTTCAACAAGCAAACTAACCTTACCCACAACATATTATGATCTCTGCTGCATTCTTGTTAAGGAGATGAATTCACAAAAAGCCACACAGACATTTACCATCAGAGATGAAATTAGTGACCAAAGAGACAGAGAGAGAAGCTGAATCTGACTCTTCTTTCTTTCATGGAGATGAAGTATTCATGTCATAACATCTATTTGTAGCTGTTGGTCATGTTGTTTGTTAGTTAACAGAACTTTGTTAGTTAACAGAACGTTATGACTGCTGCTTAACCAGTCTGATATCATTTGCAACAATCTAACAAACAAATCAAACAAACAAGCTAAACAAGCGGCATCCTGCTGCTGCTGCTGTGCTGCACAGTCCAGATCATTTCTCCCGTTAGCTTAACAACAATCCTTAACAGTCCTTCCATGAATGTATAAAGAGTCCTTGAGGCTGCTACAACAAGCCAGCTGTTGCATTGGC